>CM040240.1:28343009-28557967 GCA_022545495.1 Chrysanthemum lavandulifolium
TATAGGAGCGAAGCCACTCGACCAGAGGGAGAGGAATGAGTACTCTCTCTCCTCATTCAAAGAAGATAGAGGAATTCCCCAGTACTGCTATAACTATAGGGGAGAAGTGATAACTAGCTAGACCATATTTACTTTTATATAGGCTCGACCTTAAAAGAGGGAGTAAAAACTTACTTATAGGGGTTGCCAGTCATAGCTATATGAAGAGGGAATCCAACTATCGCAATTCAATCATAGGGCTAAACTGTGCTTGATTAGTACCGGCTTTCGTTGAACTGAACAAGCGAAATGAGAATGTCAGTCTAGTGCTAAAAAGGGCGAACATCAATCGGGCTAAATGCATGGCTTCGACTCCTAATTCTACCTTTAAAGGGCTTCGTTCCGGCCTATGGAATCTCAGTTCTGTAAAAGCCGGTCTTTGAGAGCATAAAAAGGGCCTTATAATTCATAAAGAGGGTCTTAGAATTCAAACTAGATATCGGATGAAAGTGGTATGACAACCTCAAACCCCGGTCCCATGGGGAGAGTTTTCTATTTGAGTTTCGGAAAAGAAAGGAGAAAGGACTTTTGAAGCTTGCGACTAGGGTTGAAGCGAAATTCGGTCTTCGCCATAACATAAGAAAGTCGTGGAGTGCATAAGCCCTTTAGAGATAGGGGCTACTTTCTTGTGGTAGTCATTGCAAATGAGCAAGTAGGGGGCGGCAACTAAAGAGGTAGCGAGACTAACCGCAATTGCAGGAATAGGTTGACTTTCTTTCATTTTGGTTATGGAAAGTGAAAGTTCTTTCGTTTTGTACGAGATCGCTTCACACCTCGCGGTGCTTACACCTCTCGCGGTGCTTACACCTCTCGCCTATCGAAGTTCTGTTCAAAAACCTAGTCCGAGAACTTGTATAGAGAAGGATTTCCATGTGCTGTGAGCTTCTTCCATACCAAATTAGTTGCCCGGCGCTGCTATTGGCATAACAACCGGTACACCATAGGTTGGCCCAACCCAGTCCTCTCATACTAGGGTTGGCTCCTCGCAGTTCTCCCTTTAACACCATAGGTCTTTGAGAGCATAAAAAGGGCCTTATAATTCATAAAAAGCCGGTCTTTGAGAATGTCATCTAATGCAACTTCCTAGCTTTCAGACCAATATCCATTATTACTCAAAAAGCATTTGAATCGTAGAATCAGATAATTACTGGCCAACCTCCAAATACAAATACTTATATGTAACTATCATAAATAATTGGCTAAATGTTACAAACATTAATAAGTTTAAAACCTTTTAATATATACAAAGTTACAAAACCATTTGCATATTTTCTACATACTGTGAAAGAAACATAAATTAGTGACAATGATTTAACTTTATTAAAGGCAAAACTATTTTTTAGTTATTTATACCCGGTTATCCACTACTTTCCTCTCTAGTTTGCAGTTGGCGACCAAGCGATCTTCCATATTACGTAGTATACGTACCACCATGCACTCATCAGCCTTTCATAACCTTTCAGCGCCATCATCTTTACAAATAGCATCATAAAGTTGGAAGGACCACGTTAACTCCTTAAGCCATCACCTATTTAGAAGAAATAAATGATCTATCACAAATCCAAATCTATCACACGAAAAATGGTAAAAGAAACGCTAAAGATCATTGTATTGCAACCACCAATGAAAAGAAATACGTACCTTATCAGCAAGAAATGAGAATGAACTGATGTGGTCATCTTCAAACACAACAATACATATACATCTATTGGTTGCTGCTGTAGAAGCACAAATATAAAAAGAAGCTTACAACATAAGGATAAAAGGGTGAGAGGGGGCATCGCCTTCGAGTCATTTGGGCTGCAACTGCAAGAAAGAAAGAAAAAAAAGCAAAGCAAAAGTAAGTCACATATTACAGTTAGTTTGCAGATAATAAATAAACAATGGAATTTATAATATAAGCATAAAAAGGTCACCGAAGACACCTTTGTTGTCAACACAGAAAGCATCGAGCTGCGTACTAAGCCTCATGACCTAGACACACATATACAACTATACAAGCATACAGCATTGTGGATCGTATGAACAAAAAATTAAAGCACAAAATAGGATGAAAAAGAGAAGAACTAACCTTTGCACAAGTGGCTGCTGGCTGGGTGAATAAATGTGGGAAAAATGATGTGTGTAGAGGAGGTTGTGTGGGAAAAAACATATGGGCATGGGATGATTATAAGGGTTATCATATTCATACGGGGGCTATGCCCCTAGCCCTGCCACCTTTCCAGAGAATATTCCTTTTGTCCTCCCACTTTTCCAAGTCTGTACGCTTTTTGTCGGTTCTGTTCAGTATTTACAGCAGTTTTAAGCGTTTGGCTTATTAAACTTTATATTCTGATTCCGCATTTTCGGGTTTATAGCTTTTGATATAAACAAAATTATAAAAAAAAAAAAAAAAAAAAAAAAAAAAAATGTAGCCACCGTATGAATAAAAACATAGCTACCGTATTAATAACTGCCCCCGATTATAATTGTGGTAAGAGAAAGATTTGTTTACAACAACCATTCACTCTTCAGTCAAGAATAAAGAAATCAGACGTGTACACACAGAGGCTTTAAAGGCGTTCAATAGGTGTTTGTTGCTGAGTTGTCAATTTTTCAGTTGCTGAGTTGTCAAATTTTCAGCCTACTACAGTAAGTTTGCACTTCTCTTTTATATAATAGGTAGATGTGTGAGGGATCGTCTAATCAAAAGAGCTAACTAGAAAAATGAGGTAATGACAAAAGAAGAAATATAAAGATTGAGATAAGATTTTTACCAAGTGCTATTGTAATGTGACTAATAACATGAGAAGTGATTTATTATTTTCGTCTAACGATACTGACATTTTGCTTATTATTATGTTAAAAATTTGGAAGTAAAATTTTACATTTTGTATGATAAAACTCAAGTACATATTATCTTCCTCAAACTTAGGCTTCTTTCCTTTTTACCTCATGTGAAAATTTAAAGACTAAAAGTAAAGAGATTAATGTTGTAAGTATTAAGATAACATAAGTTTAAACAGTAACGAGCTTGACTATCATCAATTTATAAAAAAATAATACGTTATACGTCTTTGTTTTATTCAAATATAATATATAATAAGAAAATTAATCAAGTTAAATATACTATTACCTCTGTCCCATAATAATTGTCCGGTTTGACTTTTTTAGTCTTTTTTGTTTAAATTTGACCTTAAATACTTTTATGTGTGTTATATAATACTTGATGCTAATTATTTGAATGGATTATGTTTCAAATGTATTTTTTATTGATATAATTTTCATCAAATATTATATAACACAAATAAAAATATGTATGATCAAAGTTGAATAGGAAAGACTCAAAAAAGTCAAACTGGACAATTATTATAGGACGGAGGGAGTAATATTTAATGAGGTGTCACATTTTTACGTGGTTATGGCTTCATTCTAAGAACATCCACAATGGGTAAAACAACCAAAAGCTTTCAACTATTCTACCAAGTCTTTATAAGAGCTTTTTTGCATTGTGATATAAGGTTTACAATAGCTTTTCAAAAAATTTAAAGAAGACTTGACCAACTCCATTATTCTTAAAACTACTCCTCCGTCTCGAAATTTAAGTCAGATTTGACTTTTGACTCGAACTTTGACCTCAAATATTTTTGTTTGTATTATATAACATTTGATGAAAATTATACCAAATGAAAATACATTTCAAACACAATCCATTTATATATTTTGCATCAAGTATTATATAATACAAACAAAATATTTAAGGTCAAAGTTTGAGTCAAAAATCAACCTGACTTATAATTGGGACGGATGTATCAAATCATTAAATGAGTTTGCGATTAAATCGTGATCGTCTTTAAAAACTTGCATTGTAGATATTAAATGCTCTAACATAACAACTTGCAAGATGATGTTTTACTGTATTTGATTTTTATACGATTTTTGTGCTAAAAAAAGTTAATTATAACACATTTTTAACATAATTGTACATAAAAAGATTGTTTTCGTCAATATTAATATTCTTATTTCTAAAGAAAATATAAGGTATTTTATAATAATAAATGTATTAAAGGCAACATCCATATTATTTTAAACATCTAACCAAATGCCTTTATTATTTTACAAAACTGAGTTTGAGTATAAAGTTATTGAAGTCATTTTTCTAAAAAATAACTATTGCTCATTTAAGGTGAAGGTACATTGATTTGCTCAATTACGTTTTTTTTTTTTTTTTTCAAATATTCATTGTCTGATTGTTATTTTTTATGTGTTTAAAAAATTTCGAATTTATATAACTAGTTTTACCGATATTCTTACTAAAACACAGGACAAGTATACCCTTTCGATTATAGTAAAGTATTGGTAAGACCAGGTCATTCCACGAGGACTTGTTTTGTTCTTAGAGTCACAAAGTGGAAAGGCTTAAACGGATTGATTTTAAGCAAATTAGAAGGCAAGGACAAAATGAGAATTTTGCAAATTCGGTAAGGGATAACTTGGCTACGGTTTTGTAGCTAATTGTCACAATCATTCACAAAAATACACAAGCAATGAATCATTGACCCATATAAGTATTTCTACCCACTAATGTTCAAGCACGGGTTCAATGTGGCGGTACAAGTAATTACTGGTGGAATTTCTTTGAAATAATTTCTAAGTTTTTCTTTCATGGATTCAACCATTTTTTCATATAGTTGACCATTTAATTCGAATCGCTTAATTTTGCACACATTAAATAAATTTGGTTGAGTATCAAATGAATCATGGGATAATAAACACCCGATAATAAAGTTGTTGTGTTTTTAAAAACTCCAAGTAATTCGGTAATTTTTTCAATAGTAAACCAATTTTCAGACGAAAATGGTGTAACCAAACGCGAATCGGCAAGTTGATCATGAAAACATTGTAAAGTATTTTTTGGTGTAAACCACATAAAAACATTTTATAAGTCAAATTCCATCTTATAGGAACGTTCCAATTAGAGGTTAAAAAATAGAATCCGTCTCCTTACACAATCTCATATAATGTTTATATCTAATTTTACCCGAACAAAATATATCTTGTAACATAGTTTTAAAAGCAGTTTTTATCCAACTTATTTCTTGTACCGTTAGTCCATCTTGCACAACAAAGTTTATGATGTGTGCAACACATCGACTATGATAAAAATGGATGTTCATAGGTGGTTGGTATTTCAATATTAGTTTTTTGACGGCGTTGGTATTATTACTCGCGTTATCAAATGAGATTGAAAAAATATTTTCTTGTAGTTTATACTCTTTTATTACATCTCGTAACATATAAAATAAATTTTGACCCGTGTGAGGATACTCAAAGTTTTCAAAAGCAATCGTATGCTTCATCATTTGCCACGGGATCAACCCAATGCGCGGTAACACAAAGGTACGAACCGGGCAAACCATGAGGAGCCGACCAAACATCGGTTGTTAAGTTTACATTTGTATTTAAATTTTCAAAACCTTTTAGTAGTTCTTGTTTAGCCTTTTTCCATATTTTAATACAATCACGTCTAAGAGTAGCACGACTTACTTGATTATATCGTTAAAGAGTATTTTGAATCACCTTAGTTAATAGACGATTGTCGAAGTGGTTGAACGGCAAATCTTCTTGAATCACAAAGCTTGCAAATTGTTGTCGACACTGCTCCGCCTTGAATGTAAAAATACCCCCTGTCGTGACATAGATGCTTGACCCGCTTCCGGAACGAATTTGAGTGCTTCGCAATACTTTTCGATATGTTGCTTCAACGTCGAGTTGGATTCTTGTTTCAAAAACTTACCGCAATGTTTATAATGAGCTCAATTTGCCCATTTGACAAGTTCACGAGGTTGAAATTACACCAAACTTCTTTTTTTTCGGGTTGTTTCTAAAACTTCAACGATCGTTAGTGTATTCATAGAATCAACACCGACGAAAGTTGAAGAAGATTGAGTTGCCATTTGAGCGTTTAGTGAGCGTTTTTTTTCGCGTTTTAAATGTTTCAAGAGTGTTTTGAGAGTGTTGTGACTAAACCAAACTAAACATACCTATTTATAATAAACTTAGGATGGCAAAATGGTAACTAAAAATAAAATAAAAATACAGGTAACATACTGCCAAAAAAGGGGTAAAAAGCTTTTTATGGTATAACGGTAATAACCGATTTCCCAAACTGGTTTGTGAAAACCCAACCCGAACCGGTTTCAACGGTAATATCTTCAAACCGGTTTGAAACCGCCTGTTTTTGGGAAACCGAACCGGTTTTGGTCAAAAACCGGTGTTGACCAGTTCCGGTTTCGGTTTCGATTTCGGGTTTTTTGTACACAACTACGACAAAAATGGACAAGTTAGATAATTTTTTTTGTTATTATCTCTTTTAGCAGATGATTAGACACTAATTTTTGCTGATGATTAGACAGTAATTTTTTTGGTTAGTTTATATCTAACTATCTCCAATTAGATTACTTAATCAACTACCCATAATAGAAAATCTAAGTTATCAACTACCCCCATAATAGAAAGTCAAGTTCGACGAGTAAAAGTAGTTAAGTGACATTTAATAAGATCGAGAAAAAACCTTGACCTATGCTATAAATACCATGACTCATGGGCTAGGTTTTTGGACCCAAATTAAACAATTCCTTAAATAACTTTGCACTTCACTCTCTTTAGGAAGCTTTATCTATTGTATCAATGGCGATGTCCATGTTACATACATTTACCACGACACTCTCTAATTCTAGAAAATGCTCAAAAATCCGACACCAAAAATCATCTTCAGTCGTATGCTCTGGTCGTCGAGACTATATACCAAACTATATCCAAGATCCTAACTATGTTCGCATATTTGACACAACTTTACGCGATGGTGAACAGTCTCCTGGGGCTACCATGACCCCTAAACAAAAGCTAAACATTGCACGTAAACTTGCTGAACTAGGCGTTGATATTATTGAAGTAGGGTTTCCTGCATCCAACAAAGCTGATCTAGAAACTGTTAAGGCGATTGCATATGAGGTTGGGAATGAAACAAAAGATGAAGATGCCCACGTCCCGGTCATGTGTGCATTGGCTAGGTGTACCAAGGAGGATATTGATAAGGCTTGGGAGTGCTTGAAATATGCTAAGTTTCCGAGATTACAAGTGTTTTTGGCAACGAGTGATATTCATATGGAATATAAGCTAAGGATGTCGAAAGAAGAAGTGATTGATAAAGCAAGGAGCATGGTGGCGTATGCATGGAGTTTGGGTTTTAATGACATTGAGTGTGGCGCAGAAGATGCTGGAAGGTATGAATTTATCAAATCGAGTCATTATTTGTGGTTTAATTTTTTTATCATCAAAATCAGTGACTGGCTGGGTTGCTAGCTTGGTAAATTTATTGAAGCAACTTAATTATTAGCTTATTACCATATTATCAAAATACAATAAGTTGCTTTGAGTATGACAATGGCTTACGGTTTAACAAGTACCAAAAGCTATTTCATATAGAAGTTATGATGGATACGCTTATCTAAAAGATTGAAGATATTACTTTACTTTTCAAAACTGGAATAAAATAGTACTCCTTTCGTCCCATAAATGAAATATGTGAAGCGGGTCGAGTGTTAATCAAATGAACTTCTAAGTAACTTGTTTCTTATAACCAGTTAACAGATTACAGACATAATTTCTTAATTACTAAAATGATCCTTTAAAGCCAGAGCTACAGATTTGTATTATGTTTATTTTGTTAACAGATCGGAGAAAGAGTTTCTATACGAGTTCCTGGGTGAAGTTATTAAAGTAGGTGCAACGACTCTTAACATTCCTGATACCGTTGGCTTTAACTTGCCTCGTGAGTTTGGCCAACTCATTGCAGACGTAAAAGCCAACACCCCTGGCATTGAGGATGTCATCATTTCTGTCCACTGTCATAATGATCTTGGACTTGCTACTGCCAATACTTTAGAGGTAATCATATACAATTGTTATGCACTTCGTTTATGTGTTAACTTGGAAGCTAAACTATGTTGATTCTAGGGGGCGTATGCGGGTGCAAGGCAGTTGGAAGTAACTATAAACGGAATTGGAGAGAGAGCTGGTAATGCATCTTTGGAAGAGGTCAGTGAAAGTTTCTTGTTTGTGATAGTTTACAACAATTCGTGCCTGTGAAAAGTATTTTTCTTTTGTTTGTGTCGAATGTAGGCTGTAATGACTATTAAAAGCAAACAAGAATTATTGGGAGGTCTTTACACCGGCATCAATACAAGACATATTTTCGAGACTAGCAAGATGGTATATAGCTAAGTCTATTCTCTTACAATTTGTTGCAACATTTGGCTAGCGCTTGATTCACTTTGCACGAAGTACTTGTGTTATTTAGGTGGAAGAGTACACTGGAATGCAGGTGCAGCCACACAAGGCAATCATTGGTGCTAATGCTTTTGTTCATGAAAGTGGAATCCATCAAGATGGACTCCTTAAAACCGAAGCACATATGAAATCATGTCACGGATGATATTGGACTTTATCGGGCCAATAAATCCGGACTTATACTGGAAAACTTAGGTATATTAACTTAATTCCAGTTTGTTATTTTTCCCTAACTGCTTCTTTATGTAGTCAAATATTGATCTTGATACTTTTTGTTTTGCAGTGGACGCCATGCTTTGAGAGCTAAACTTTCAGAGGTAGCATGCTTTTTAACTCATTGATTTGCTTTTCTGAATTATACAAATATCCTATTTTTTTCTTCAGATTGGTTACAATGTCAACAAAATGGAACTTGATGATCTCTTTTGGCGCTTTAAATCGTTAGCTGAAACAAAAAAGGTAGCCGAAACTCATCCTTTCTTTTCACGCTATACTTTCATTATGCCAATGAAAGAACTCTGAACATCTGCGCATATTCTCCTCGTTTATGTCTCAGGTTATCACTGATGATGATCTCATAGCTTTGATGTCAGAGCGAGTTATATAGTTCAATCTGGAAGCAATGCCCTGGCCATTCTATTAGTCTATATCCGAATGTATCAGGGAGCGTCTAATAAAAAGAGCTAACTAGTAACAATACGCGTAAAACAGTAGCAAAGTTGCGTGCAGTGTATTTAAATCATATACAATTGCAACATCCAAATCAGTTTATCAGAATAAATTTGAGTTTCAGTATATAAATTTTTGAAAATTATTTGCATGTCAATTAACCCCTAGGCTAGATATGAACAAAGTTGGCCTAATCTATCTATTTTATCTAAGAGCATTGTTGGGATTTTAGAACAAGTTAACCAATTAACCTCTACGAGTACGCAGCGGATAAGGATCTAGTAATCGCAATTACGTTAAACACGTAATTAATAAACAATTAATTAATAAACAATTAATTAATAAAAGGGATAAAAGAAAACCTAACATTGCTTGGCAATTGGACTTTAATAACGAACAAGAAACCAAACGAAACCTCAAGTATCTAAATTAGATACCTCAATTAGTATCACACACAAACCCGATCAACAATTTGCATGCATATTGGGTATGAAGCTAGTCGAGAACGTATAAATAAAACCCAATCAACAAATTGACAACTTGAATTATTCGAACAAGAAAACCAAAGTCTTGCTTTCTTCCTGTACGAGATCAGAAACAACCAAGAAAACTTGCTTCCTTACTTATACCCGATATCGGATAAGTAATATACGATATCCTCCTTTGTTTGCTGTCCGAGATGTGGTATGACCAGAAAAACAGAAAACAAACTCCCTATTTTTTGCTACTGTTCGATAGCCATGAACTAACAAGAATCAACATCAAAACCTAACACATCTTGGGTCAATTAATGATGCAAGTATAGGATTTAATCGAAACAAGAACAAGTCAAAAAACCCCTAATCGATTTAAGTTGCAATCGACAGAAGTACTAGCTGGAAACAGTGAATCGTTTAGGGATGTTAGGGATATGATCATACGTACAATTGAAGAGGTATGGGTATGTTTATATAGCCAAGGAAACCGACCCTAAGATGGGTTGATTTCTTGGTCGACATGCTTGAAACCCAAGCCAAACTTTCCCTCCTTTTTTCCTCTTGCACGATCGTCAGATAACAAGGCCCAAGGCATTTTTTATTCGACCCAACTTGGAACTCATAACAAGCCCATGGGTCAAAACAGTGATCGGGTCAATATTGCATGCATATTGGGTATCTAATTCAAGTATTAAAAACGTTCTACACGTATACTCGTGTTTATCGTGTGTGCCCCCATCGGCTCACACACTCTTAGTCGTTTTATCGTGTTTATAACTCCCAAAACCAACAACTCCCACTTGGGAGTTGGCGTGTCGAATGGCACACAAAACTAACGACGGAAACGCCTAGCAAACGCTCTCACTCGCTTTTTAACTAAAAGTGTCTGAGAGAATAGTTTCGTAAAAGTTTCTCAGTAGCATGGTCATTTAATGTCTTGCTCTAATCATCTTTTGTTATAGATACCGTTAAACCATGGACATGGATCTTAAATCATTCCATATAGTTTAACCATTTAGAATCTCGTTATAGATTTTAATTCGGATATACCAAATGTAATCAAGTAACATCTTGCATTACCCTTTGGGTCCAGCGAACAGATTATCGATTAAACTGGAGAGGCTCCATGGTATCTTTCTGAACATATCAAGTGGAGTAACAAATTCTTTATTGACTACAAGTGTTGTGGATCTCGCTTCACATCACTCCGAAATATAGCCTTTATAACTACCTTATTCGAGATAGTGTTTTGCGTATACTTACAAAAATGATATCCACACATAACAGAACTTGCTTGCATCTCAAGTCTAAGGACGAAGATAACAAACCATTTTCAATATTTTACTTATGACAAGGATCCAAAAGTAAATGTTTGAAAGTTGGAGAATCCAATATGTATCTCTAGTGAATACATATGAGTTTGGCGGGAACAATCCACATTCTCGTTAGAATATAACCAACACTCACATTTGCCTTACATAACAATATTCTCATATTGTTAACCGACAATGGACATGTTTAGAACAATAAAATCATTCAAGGATTAAACATGCAAATATAGGATAACAATTATTATATGAATGAATAACAAATACCAAGTATCTTTATTCATCATAAAGTAAAAATTGTCTTTCAATCCCAATTATCCAAATACTAAAACATATATGCATGAAACTCATTTAGTAAATTGAAGCCTAATGTTTCCAACATTCTCAACTTTTCTTTTACAAGAAAAACTAAATAGTTATTTGAGTAAACTTTCCGAATACTTGTTTCAAATTTCACATATAGTGAGTGATTTGAAATATAAGATGAGTGTCTTATCTCATATGCTCATACTATTGCAAGAGTTATAGTATAGAGATGCCGTCTTATCTTGCATGAGGTATTAGAAATCAACGACATACTGACAGTCATCTTTACAGTTTCTAAAAGTGTAAAGTATTCTCATTCGTTAATGTGTAATGCAACAATGCTCTATGTTGAGAATAGCTAGTTAGCAGATTTATCATAAATGATAAAATTCTACAACAACTAGTACAAATAATCCTCTAGCATCATTTGTACTTACACAACACTATACTTTATAATTCGTAAACATTTATAAAAACAATTGTAAGCTCCCGGAAAATTTCAATGTACTTAAAGCTTTAATCAGAAATTAAACACGATATATTTCATCATGAAATTTTTTAAACGTCACATTTGCATATCATTGGGCATATGCATGATCAACGCAACTTGAGCGTTCATAAATATACCGTTGTGATCAGAATAAAATTCCCCACGATCCTGATAATCTTAAAATACGTAACGAATACGTAAAAATTTATAAAAATACGAATTTAATTATAACAAAAATATATTAAAATTCGTATTGAGCCTCGGAACTCATTGGACTTTATACCACCTCGTAACTCAACCCGACACGTAAATGGGCCTTATAACGGGACCAAACTCGCACTATTTTTATTTGGGCCTCGCTAAGCTAACCTAAGCCCAACACCCTTGAAAACCATTTCGGGCCTAACCTTGGTACCTGAATAAACAAAGAGCCCAACCCACCCATATTTTGCTTTGGGCCTCGTTCACAACCCCTAGCCCATGTACAAGTATTAGAAGATTGAGGTCAAAATGTTTTTGTGTTCTTTATTTCGTAACCCGAACGAGAAACAAAACAAACCCAAACTAGTTACCCTTTCCTTTGATACAAAAAAAATCGTGTACGTAAAGAAGGGGACAAAGCTTGTCAAGATAGCCACCCTAACTAAATAGTTTATTAAACAAAACCATGCCCTAAACACTACTTTGACCACTTGGACCTTAAAATCCAATGGTTCTTGTGACCATTGACTCGACATATCAAGACCAAAACATCCATGAACTCGGCTGCCATTGTGCATGCCCAAAGACCAAGTCAATATGCACATGTCTAAAAATCCTATGGCTAGGTGATCTAAGAAATAAAAATATGGAATGACCATGCCTTGGTCGAGTATATATATGAAACCATTTGGTCACATGATCTTCTCATAACTTTGAAAATAAATCAAGAATCACCCAAATCACTTACACTCAATGTCAAGATAGAAGGAAGGTAGGCAAGTATCTTTGGTCACATATCAAGTCTAGAGTTCTCGTTACGGGTTAAGTTCTCTATCGGGGTATTAAGCTTTGGAAGCTAGGGTCATGGTTTGGTCGATCTTCTATACACTACCTTTCGAAATCATCTCCACTCCAAAAGAGTGTTGTAAGTTTCTTCTAAACCTACATTAGTTCTTTCGTTTATGATAGATATCACACGTAGATATAAGTTGTGTGCACCATAATAGATCAAATATATGAAAATGATGGCGAATTAACGAGACACTAACAACTCATTTAGCTAAGTCACGCACACATGCTATCACTAAAATTTCATACTAACACGTTATACGTTCTTCTATAAATACTAAACCTCGATATCACTTTTGTTTGATCATATGTCGTATATATATCAAATCCTTTATAGTCACTCGACAACTTCCTTATTAAATAAAGTCTATAAGACATGAGAGATCACATTTCGACACTCATTATCAACCTAAGAAACTCTCTAACCCCCTTACCTCATTCCATGTTAAAATCAAACAAAAACAATAACGGGCCTAAAGCCCAGTTACCGAGCCCAATAAGTCCAAGCAAAGCCCAACGAGAGTCCAACCCGGCCCAATAAGTTAAAAATAAGCCAATAAGAACTAATTATGAGCTAAAAATAAGCTGAGAACAATTTTGCAAAGTTTCGTTTTATAAAAATGATTTTCGGATGTAATTTGCAAATACGTGGAGCTTAGGGTCAAAAATGGAAGTTTTTCAAATGTTAAGGGAAGAAAATGTATAAGATAAGTACATTACGAAAGTCTAGGGACTAGAAATATCAATTTCGAAAGTACAAGGGTAATATGCACGTGTGCATGTGCGCATGGAAACTCCAAGGGCCGAATATGTAATTTACTCAAACTTGTATTATTAAACTTTTGGGTTAAATGTGACAAGTGTGAAAAGTAAAGGTTTTAAGTGTATAAAGCTAACTAAAGGGGCTGTTTTCGTAAATTCAGTTTTACCAAGGGTTGAAAGTGTTAATTCTGAAAGTTTTACTATAAAGTATATTTCGGGTGAAAAGTGTAAACTTCTCAAACTAGAGGGACTAAACTCGTACTTTTTATAACTTGAGGGTAAAAAGTGTAAATTCGGAAAAAGTTTAGAAAAACTTATAAACCCATCATAACTTCGTAAAAACGAGTACTTTGATCATATGAGTATTTTATTTTCGGATAACGTTAAATGTATTACGTATATATATATATTATAATATCATAATTATATATATAAATCCGATAAAACACACGGGGAATCTAAACACGTTAAAATACTCAAGAAATCTATTAAGATCACAACGGGGGGAAATATTTCACTTATGCGTAAGTGAGGATCATTATTTAAGGCAATGTAGCACGTAAATTAACTTAAGAATATTCAATGCTCTATTGTTTTGGTCGCGAACCAAAATGCTCATTTTCTAAGACTCGCCATCTCATCATTTTAGGTTTCGAGTTGGAACCTCCGCTACATTGTGCTTTATCTATTTGTGCGTGTTCACTATCATCAAGGTGAGTTCATAGCCTCGCTTTTACTTTATTTTTATAAACCCCGCGAGGGAGATACATGCTATAAACTAGAACACAAGGTTTTTCATAAATGCTCGATCCTCTTGATTATTGGTATTGCCTAAGTGTTTAGCCACAAGTCCCCTGATCATGAACCATTAGTCACCGCGAGTGAACGTAGATATCGTGAATAGTACTATGGGGATTAACGAACCTGTTTGGTTATAGAGAAATAACCGGGCGCACCATATTGAATTTCTTTAGGTAATTGGCTATTACCTCCTTTGGGGCATACTTACGCTGCGGTAATTCGTGTATGCACGGTTGAGTTTTGGTTTCATGAGCTTAGCGCATAATAATCTGTGATTTTTCTTATGATATTGTTAGTTTATAATGATCATGATCTTATACTTGTGTTCAACTTATTTTAAACCTATGGATTTCACTCAACATTTTTGTTGACCTTTTTAAGCATGTTATCTCAGGTAATCAGTGAAGATTATGACCAAGGTGCGGAATGGGGCATGGCAAGGCTTATCTGGTGGTGTAAAACATAAAAGTTGTCATTTCTTTCAAACTCATGATCTTTCTTTTGGGAAAAACACTTGATCTATTTACAACGCTTTGTAACAAACTATGAGTTTTCGATGAATGATAACTATTTTAATAAAACGTCTCTTTCGAGTCGTTTTCTATAATTATTGACTATGATCTCCATTCAAGTAACACCCGAATTAGCCTTCCGCTGTCATTAAGATTTTCGGGGGTGTTACAACAATAATCTAAACACTCTCAATTATATATTGTTGTTGTCAGCTCATTTTGTTCTTGTACAAAAGCAACAACAAATCTTATACACAATATAATATATATACATGATAAATCCTTAGTTAAAACAACATAAGGTTTTCATCCATGTATTAAATTATTTCAAGTGAAATATACCATTTAAGACTTGCTTAAATGATATATTGAATTTTGTGTTAGATTTAATTTTCCGCATTTGTTTATTCCAGATAAACAATTATTCCAAGGTTGTTTGTTTTAATCCCTAAATTCCAAGGGAAGTTTCATTCCAAGCTTAAGGATCAATATCTAGCTTAAATATAATGATATCTTCAACATGTAAATTTGAAGTAAAAACACAATGCTCCCACTCAATGTCAGATGTACTCAAGAGTTGTCTTAATTTAATTAGAATCATATTGTAATTAAATTCAATATCTCAGCTCCTAGATGCATGATTTAATCCAAAACTTGGATTGCATAAATCTTGTATACTATATAAAGATAATATAACCCTTTTAATTACACATCGTCCTCGCAAAAGGTAATCATAAATAAAGAGTTATAAAATCTTATTGTCATATTCTACATACAAGGAACATGTATGACAATTCAATATCTTTATATAATTAATGCATGTATTATATAAGAAAATTTAATCACAGTCAATTGCTTAAGTATGATTAAAAACTTCTTATTAAATGTCAAACATTAATATGTATACAATTTTGTCCTTGTGAGTCATTCTTCAAAAGAAACTCATTCCAACCTCATAGGTTAACTGTTAGGCGAAATAACAATCAAGCTCAAAACTCGATTTGCCTTTTAAGGACTACATCTTATCATTCATAGTTCTAATGCATTTATCAGATTCAAGATGTGATAATATATTTTATTAGTTAGCTAATTTACAACAATCTTCTAACTTATATCCCTCAGCATTGATATAAAATATCACTCAAGTGATGAGGCATCCTTGCGGATTTATGGATGAAGGTAATCATTATACTTCAGTCAACATTTTCATGTTTAACCTTAGTATAATATTAATAAGTGGATTTTAGAAGGTTAAGTATTTTGTTCTCAAAAATTTTGAGATTTGTATATACTCCCACTTACTTTTGTAAGTAAAGACAATTCTCTAAATACTAAGTATTTAAGCAACAATAAATTGTGTTAATACAAATAAACCGTAAAAACGTTTATTAATATTTTGCGATCTCTTTGTGTTTTGTTGATAACAAATATAATGTTATCATAAGTAAAATTATAAGGATACATGTTATTTTTGTAAAGCATTTACATATAGTCACTTAATACAAATTGTTGTAATAAATCATTTGTTGTAATAGTTTATTAGAATGGGTAAAAATCACAACCCATGGATCATATCCATAACCCATGGTATTGACCCATACCCACTTGACTAGATACATTGTACTCATTAGATACATTGTATCTAAAGAAATACCCATGGACCAACCCATAACCCATGACCCATAACCAAAAAACCCATGGGCAAAGAGGAGCGTCCCACGGATCCCTAGGTTTACACTAGACGGATCCCTCGTAGGAGAGATTCGTGGGATCCGGGGAACAGTGGCAAGTTTTGCCTATAAATAGAAAGCCATTTATTCATTCTAACTCACCCCTCATTTTACTAATTCTCTCATATACTCTCATTCTCTTCTAACAAAAGATCACTTGATCTAGAGAGTTGTTCTTCTTTCTTTCTTTAGTGATTTTCATATAGGTCCTTCTTTAAGGCGAGATCACGAGCATTCTACAAGTCATCCAAGCAAGGGGTCCTTGATTGATTTGTTCCTCCACAAGATTTCGTAGCAAATATCTTGTATTTGATATTTCACATAGTTGTTGTGTAATAGTCGTGTTGGTTTGGTCCCCGTGTTACGGACTCGGTATTTAGCTTTGTCTGGGAAAAGGTGTAAGCAACGTTGTGAAGGCTTCTCCGCCAAGTTGATGGAGTTTGTTGACATAGTGCTTGAACTCTCGGTAGGTGACTCGGGAGTGGAGTAGGCAAGGAAGGTGTCCTTGTAGCCGAACCACTATAAATCGGTTGTGTCATTTCTATCCCTTGCTTTACTTTATTTACTTGCATTATCATTAGATCTATACTTTCTCTTCATCCATACGAATTCACATAATATCAATCTAAAGTTTTGAAACTAACTTAAAATCGGAAAACTATTCAACCCCTTCTATTTTTCCACAATTGGCATCAAGAGCTACGTTTATAAAAGTTTTAAAGTAAACCGTATTTTAAAACTTTTCGATCACTATGGGTTCGAAAACTACAAGGAAGGGCAATCTATGCAACGACCACCACTACTTGAAACTAATGGTTTTATATATTGGAAAAATAGATTCAAACGTATGTGAAGTCTAAAGATATTGATCTTTGGTACATTATTGTTGAAGGCGATTTTGAGGCTACCTCAAAAGATGATAAAGGAAATTTAGTTAACATACCTCATGATAAACTAAGCGATGATATGAAGAAAAAGCTTTCCAAAAATAGTGAAGCTAAAATGGTTTTATATAATGCTTTACCCAAAAGGAATTGAAAGAATTTCTATGCTTAAAACCTCTAAAGAAATTTGGAATTCTTTAGTTGTAACTCATCAAGGTAATCAACAAGTTAAAAATAATAAAATTGATTTATTTGTTCAAAAATATGAACAATTTTCAATATCGGATGAGGAAACTATAAATCATTCTTTTTCTCATTTTAATACTATTATTACATCTTTACAAGCACTTGATGAATCTTCTTCTAGCCGTAACCATGTTAGGAGATATCTAAGGGCACTTCCACCCTTGATGAACTCATAGGCAACTTAAAAGTCTATGAGCTTGTCCTTGCTAAAGATTCCGAAGTCTCAAAGGTGAAAGAGAAACATAAATCTCTTGCCCTTAAAGCCAAAAAGGCCTCAGCGATAAAGAGAACTCCTCTTCGGATAGTGACGACGAGGAGTATGCCATGGTGATGAGGACTTTAAAAGTTCTTTAGAAGGAAGGAAGATCGTCAAACAACCGTATGACGACAAGAAAGGATTCCGGAAAATCAAAGAGGACGAAAGCCAAGGATGATTGTGCTTGCTTTAAATGTGGGACCCAAACCACTTTATTAGTAAGTGTCCCAAACGGGATGATCAAAAAGCATTAAATGGCGGCTCGTGGGGAATGAGCAAGGAGGAAGACGAAGAAATTTGTCTCATGGCAAATGACGAGGTATGTCACGAATACTATAGTAGCTCATCACTAGATGATGACTCATTTCATAATGAATATGACAAACTTTACAAAATTAGCTTAAAAGTAATTAACAAAAACAAGTTTTTGAAAAATCAAAACCAACGTTTAGATAAAGAAGTCATAGAGTTAAAAGCAACATTGAAACGTCTAGAAAAGGGTAAAATAGCAAGTGGCGAATGTGAACTTTGCGTTCAACTTCAAACACTAGTGGATCAACTAGATTCTAAGATTGCTAGAATAAGTACCAATACTTTAGATATGATACTAGATAGTGTTAAAACTGGAAAGAACCAAAAAGGTTTAGGTATTCAGCAACTTAATGTGTCAACTAGTGAAAACAAAGAAACACAATTTGTTAAGGCACTAGAATAACAAGCCACTGTTGTGGCGGATCCCACAAAAATGGAACCGACTAGTGTTCAGACAGGGATCCATGGGTCTGCTGAAGCAAACAGTGGTAATAACATAGCTTCTTCCTCTAGAACTGATTTTGTTATTGTTAATAAGAAGAAACCAACTTATATTACCACTAGACAACCACCCCCAAAATATAATCCTATTTTTGCAAGAAACAAAGCTCCATCTTTCTTAAAACCTAACACATCTAGGAGACCTAATAATGTTTATCCAAGAAGTAACCATCAAATGGGATGGAACCCAAATATGCAAAATGGCTTTCCTTTTCAAAACTTTGCACCATGAAATGCATATTCACCTTATCCATACATGTCTAACATGAATGGAATGTTTAACACTAATGGACCCATGAACAAATGGGGACCAAAATTTTGAGTTAATTGTTTTCTTAGGGGGGTGGCAATGGGTTCGGTATGGGTGAGGTATACCACCATACCGCACGGCAACACCATTGCCACCCCTGCGGTATGGTGGTTTGCTGTATGGAGGACGGGAAAGGAAGCCGCAATGGCATGAAGAGGAGCGTGTGTTTTGTGTTTGAATTTTGTTTGACTTTTGACCGTTACATGCATTGTACATAAGAAAATAAAAAAATAAAAAATAAAATCCCCTTTATAAATAGCACTCCATTCTCCTCACAATTTATTCCAAATATCATTATTTTTACACACACAAATCAACTACAACACTCAAAAAAAATGTTTTCATCATCCTCTTCTTCGTCCGATGACGAATTAATTTTTCCCGAAGAGTCTTCCGAACTAATTTTCTCCACCGGTAGTACTCTAGAAACCTATTTCGCTATGCACGATTCCCTTCAAGACACCGCTAGCTCAAGCAATACTCGGGGGCAGTCTTTCACCCGCTTTCGTGATAAAGCATTACAAACTTAAATGAATGACTATTTGTGGTTTTGGCATTCGTCGCTTCAAATGATTTGTGGTTTTGGCATTCGTTTTTTGGACCTCCTGGTGCAAATAACGACATCAATGTTTTGAATCAATCTCCGTTGTATGACAGTGCACTACAGGAGTTAATCGACGAAGATATCCATAATCGTCTACGATTTGATCTTACGGAGCATGTAGCGGCTCTAGACTCAGCATACCTCAATGACTAGTATAATTTTCTTTTTATTTCAACGGTGATGTATTTTTTTTAAAGTATTATGTATTTTTTTTTATTATTAATGAAATATTATGTTTTTATTTAATTGTTTAATATAATTATGAATTAAAAAAAAGTGAGGTATGGAATGACCATTGCCACTAAAAAACTATGGTGAGGTATGAGATTAGGTGGAATGATATTATTGATGGGTGGTGAGGTATGGTGAGGTATGGGTTTAGACCATTGCCACCCCCCTTAGGTGTGCTTAAAGGTCGACCTAGATCCGGATGAATGGGTCAAGGATAGCGGGTGCACGAGGCACATGACCGGCAATAAAGATCTATTCTCCACATATGAATCCTTTAATGGAGGAAATGTGGTGTTTGGAAATAGCAAAAGTAAAATCATCGGTAAAGGTACGATTTCTAACAAATCTCTAACCATTAATGATGTGTGTCACGTAGAAAACCTAAACTTTAATCTCTTAAGTATAGGACAAATATGTGATAAAAAGTTGAATGTACTTTTTACCGAAACCGGTAGTAAGATATTAAAAAATCGCATAACCATAGGAAGAGGAATTCGGAAACATGGAGTCTATGTCATTGATAAGGTTTTAAAATGTACCTTTTTGAAGGGTCGTTTGAGCCCTTATTTGATCACTTTTGTATCCGTTATTACTTAATATCGTTCCTTTTCAATTTTAGGTCTCTTGAAGGCAAATTCTTTGGAATGGCACTTATTTGGACGAAAAGGCGGATATCTGAAGAAAATGGCCAAAGTCAAGAATCGAGCCACTCAGATCTTTGAAATACAAGGGGGCGGGTCGGTGTTAATCGAGGCGCCGTCGCATCACTTTGTGACGGCTCGTTAGCCAAATTGCTTATTTTCAAGTGGCGTCGAGGCTTTAAAAGAGTAGGCCGTCGCAACTCGACGGCCTAGATTTGATCCAGACGCGCCGAGATGAAGGGACGGCGTCACAAGCATAAGGTGACGCCGTCGCAAGACTAATATGGCCAAGACGAAACCCTAATGACGGCGACCCGATGGCGTCACAATTCAAAGGTAGCCGTCGCGATTGTAATCTTATATATAGAATCCGAATTTTTAATTTTAGAGTGTAGTCTTTTGGAGTAAAAACCTAAACCGAACCAAGGCTGTCTTGTACGATATTTTAGGGTTCCAAACCCTATCTTACATCAAGATAAGTGTTTTACTTCATTAATTCAATTATGTCTTCAATTATTTGTGTGTATGCTTGCATGTTCTCCATGTCCGCTAATTTACTTTTGTGTTTGCTTAGGAATATGAAACTTAATTATTGAATATTGATTGGTTGTCTCTTATCTTAATTGTTAATGATTTAGTAATGCGATAGGTCATTCGTTGTGTAGTTAATTCTTGATTAATCTTTGTGAACCTTAGACTATAACACCTAGAGTAGTTGTAGACTAAACCATCCAAAGAGTACCTTAGAGTTAGAGTTTATAATTCCTAGAGATTTTGTAGACGAGACCCTTTGGTAGTTTCAAAGAGTTAGGGACAAACGCATACCCTACCACTTTAGACACACAACGCGATTAAGAATAAGGACGTGACAATTCAACCATCAATAGGAGATAATTAAGGAGTAATCAAACCTAAGTAAACACATCTTTAAACTATCATACGAGCACACAATAATTAGACATAGACTACATACACCTTAGATTAGATAATTAGATAAGTAGAGTAATCGGTAGAAATACCAACCCCAAATCCAAACCCGAGATTCGTACCTTTCTAATTCCTAAAAAACATAAAAGATAAAAATAATCTTCCTCAACCCCAACCTTAGTGTAGTAACTTCTCACTAGCATTCCTATTCCCCAGAGAACGATATCAATACCCGTGGCTTACCCTAATACTACACTACAACGATTAGGTTCACTACCTAGGGTGTTATAAAACTTGCTCGAAGAAAAGGAAGTTCCTTTGACCCCGAGCGACGCGTGTAGCGTTATCAAGTTCTGGCGCGCTGCGGGAATAGAATAGCTAGTTAGTAGTCCACCGTTTAGGTTTCTTTACTTGATTCCTATCAAGTAAATTATTTTCTCATTTTTTAGCTTCCTCATAGTCTATCCCCTTCTTCGTGACCTTTGTTTGTAAAATCCATCACTCACCATGATACGTGTCTTCCGCCAAAGATTCTTCACCCTACCCGTTCCCAATCCCGAAATGAAACGCAATCCCTAAAACCCTTCACCGTTCACCATTTTGGAAATCACCTAGGGCATAATGAGATAAATTGGCAACAACAAAGTCCTTTCTATGACTCGATTCCGATGAGGAATTTGATTATGGTGAAGCACTTGACGGTGGGGAGGTCATCAATGAAGTTAGTTTTGAAATGGAGGAAGACCCTCCCAATGTTTTGACCCTAGGTGTAGAATTGAGAAAGATGGTCCCTTTAACATGCAATTCCTTGCAAAATAGGATTAGAAGGGTTTGATGCTTACTTGAATTCATTCTTGCCTTTGAACTTAATCTCAAGGGACCTATACAATAAAATCAAGATCAATGAGTTAACTTATCAAGGGAACAATGTTGTTGAAGCAGTCACTCATTTGCACGTGTTTGTTGGAAGCTTTGCTTATTTGGTAGAATTCATGGTCTTAGAAGACTTAGGAGAGTTTATTGATAAGGACCTCACTCAAGTAATTTTTGGAAAACCTTTCAAAAGAATGACTAGGTTGAATGAACGGATGATTGATGGTCTAATTACATTCTATGATGAAGTTGAAGACTTTATCTACCAAATGCCACGCGCTCATCCTAGGTTTAAACATAGGGATATTGAGGCATGTAATAGAATGACCCCTATTCCATTGCTTAGTGAAAGGGATAAGCAAGGTGGACTTAGGTACCCATATGAGAAAACTAAGAGGTATTACAAAAAATGCCTAGAATTAAGAGATGATTACAAAAAGAATGAAAGAACATTGGAATGGCTTAAGTATGAGCACGTGAGCGTGCATGAGACAACGTAGGAGCACGACTACGAGTCTAGCTACAAGACTCATAAATAAAGAAAAGCGCTTCGTGGGAGGCAACCCATGCTTAATTGTTTGCTTGTTAGTGTCATATATCTTTTATTGATTGCTTATTCTCATGTTTAAATTTGTAAAATGCTTTATTTTGTTTTAACCTCGTCTTAATTGCATATAAAGGTATTTTACATAAAGGATAAGTCGGGGAGGATTACACACGTTTTCAAAAGAAACGTAAACATGAAAATGTCAATTAATTAAAAGATATATGTGTGTTTGTTCATGTCAAATGCTTGTATCGAGTCATAATGGATGTTTTGCGAGAAATTTTCCAGATTCTAAAGATGTAAATTTTCGAGAAAATCATGAGACCAGTTTTGTGGGATAACTTTGTGACGTCGTCAGATCATAACTGACGTCGGGAAGGAGTAAAACAACAGATTACTTTTTTCTCGTTTTCCGAGCTACTTATAAATTTTGGAATTTTCTAGGTCTTAATTTCTGAAATGCTGTAAACATCCATTCCACAAGCATTATATCTAGTTTAGTAGAGTCTTATATATATTATTACCATAGATTTTACAAGGTTTCGTTTGTTTTCTTCAAGTGTGCGGGTTTAATTTATTAAGAAGAAGATACATAAGATTGGAAGGAGCTTTTCACATACATTCTTCTTGGAAAGGATTTAACCACCACTTTACGGATCCTACCGAGCTAATCGGGGAATACTAGTTTCTTCGTCTTTCTTACCTTCCATTATCATAACTTTGATACCTTGGGAACATTGGGGACAATGTTCGGTTTAAGTGTAGGGAGGGAAAATAAAGCAGGAACTTTGAAACTATGCTTATCCTTGATTATTTGCTTTGTCCAATTGCATTTGCGTAATAAACCATGAGAAAATGTCGGTTAGGGTAATTTTGGCACCAAATTTAAAATTGTAGGATCGTTATTTTATTGTGTTTGATGATTCGGGTGGTCTTGGATGATCAAAATACATGTTTGCCATTAGAGAGAGAAGTAGAGAGTTGGGTGGTCTTGCTAGAGACTTAGTATACAAAAAGTGGAATATTAGATTGAAAAGCACCACCCCTTCCATGGATGGAAGGGGTATTTATAGTTACAAACATAACGACCTCCTATCGGCCCGTGGATCAGGTATACAGTGGGTAAAGACCCGTCCTTCCTCCACGGTGTTGCTCTAAACTAAACTAAACTACAAACTAATAAATAAACTACTAAATATCGTAACTAATGACAAGTCTACGAGCTAACTTAAGCTAGATAACATTTGGGGTGACCGACTCTTCACTATGGAATTTTCTAATTCCTAACAATCTCCCCCTAAGGGAGGTCACCCCATGTTTTACATTTCGAATCCTAGCACTCTATTCTTGACTATGTTACGAGCTCGTGAGACTTCAATTCTTCAAGTTCCGCAATCTTTGTGCTTTTGTAGCGATTCTTCAAAATCCATATTTTGTACTTTTAGTGGAGGCCTTTAAGCGATCCACATCTTTGATGACCTTGAGCTTTCATTGAGATCATCGCCACATTAAATCTGGATCACCCTTTATTGTGTTGCCATCATGTGAAGTTGTGACTTTCGGACCGACATGCTCACAATTTTGAATCATGACATCTTTCCATCGAGTAGCGGAAGCCTTCTTGGTTCATGATATTTGTAGCGGTGAAGCATAAGCATAGTATGAAATATCGAGCCGAGGTTATGTAGATATGCACCGGTCATGATTTCTTCAAATTAAGTGTGGATCTTTGTGAGCATGCGGCTTTGGAATGACTCCTCAATTACGATCGGTGCAACCGTCCAAATGTACCTGCAAACAACAGTTAGTAATAAAACACACGAAAGTGTCTTTGATCACTTCGTTGAATTGAGTCTACACGCCCACGGTTCCCGTTGATCGATTACAAATCTTTTGTGATCGGTGGGATTTCTAAGAATCTCCTTGACGGGGTTTCGTTTGTTCTAGCGTTCTCAAACCGGGCGTCTCAAAGAAGACAACACGGTGAGTGAACCGACAAATTGAGATTCACCGATTGATGAAAATGATTTGAAAAACAATCGTGTATTGCTTGAAGAAAGAGTTTTGTCTGACGAAGGTTTTATGAGAAAGATCAATTTTCAATCAAAATACTTTTGTATTAGAGAATGAGTACACATTCGACGTGCTAGCAAAAAGAAGAGATTAGCACATCGAGCGGTTTTTCTAAAGTATTTTCAATCGGATATACTTTTGAATTTGAAATGAATACACATTCGACGTGCTAGAGAAAAGAAGGTTTGCACATCGAGCGGTTTTCCAAAAGTATTCGTCAATTCCATTCTGGACCAAGGTTGATTCAAGAATGAATCTCCCCATCGTTTCTATCCAGTTGTCACAAGCTTGATCTTTGCAAGATTTCACATGTCACCCACCAAGAGCTTGTTAGATGTTGGCTCTGAAGGATTTCCATCTTCATTGTGAATATTTTACATATCACTCGGATGTTCCAGCAATACCACAAGGATAATCGTGGGACTCTTAATATATACTTACTTTCCACATTGTGTGAAAAGCAAGTCTTCAAGAATTTAGTGTCCTAACGAGATATTGTGGATGATCTCTTGGCTCTAGACTCAATTGTGCATATTTGGTTCTGTCTGGGAGACTAGGGAGAGGTCTCCTTCTTCAATATCAACAATCTCTAAGAGAAAGTCGATAGATAATGTCGGTTCCCGTGAGAATGAAACAAGCCCTTTTAAGAGGAACTTGAGTAGCTTGGGAAGTTTTAGTGCGGTCGTCCTTTGGGTCCATGACGTCTTGTCTTCAATACCGGTGTTACCTTAGTAACAACCCGATAGCATATGTATTGAACCCGGTTTACGCCCTAAGGTTGAATTGATGGAGGCTATTTCTTTTCACCCTTTTTCACATTCGGTTCTTTTTTTCATTCTTCAACCCCTTGATTACCGAGACTTCATAACTAGAACCTTGTTGGGTTTATTCCGATTACTAGCTCATCTCGATCCGCACTCTTCCCATATTCTCATTTTCTCCTTTTTTTCATCATACCTAAGGACTCTACACTATCTAGTGGATTGTCCACAGGTAGATCCTCAAACTCTGGCGGGATCGTGGGAACAGAATACCTAACCTAACCATCCTTATAACACCATGCATGAAGTAAAATGGTGGGTCTTTTAGTGCAGTTCATTCTTCCTTGAAACCAATTGAAAAATCATATGGAAAAACAAACAAGGTACTTGTGATACGAGATCAAAGCATTTTGTACCTAATAGTTTTGATCATTTAGAAAACCTCCCCTCGACATGTGCATATGATTTAGAAATTGTTTAGCACAAGGAGGCAAGAGGACTTTGAAATATTTTCTTTGATCACAATTTTCATACGAAAAAGCCATTTGATTTTCTTGGTAAAATTCTCCCCCTCAATATGTGCATAGGATAAGAGAAATCATTTTAACACATAGAGGCAAGAGTTCTTTTGAAGCACATCCACGAACACAAAATCCATTAAGAAAACCAATTTAAAACTCAATCAAGGTACTTTATGTTAAAAAATAAAAGCATTTGCACCTCGATAGTTTCTTTTCTTCTAAAATGCTCCCCTCGATATATGCTTGAGATTCGAAAGCGTTTAGCACATATGAGAGAAGCACTGCACAAGCTGAATCAAAACGATTACCTTTTATCAAATTTCATAATTAAATCACAAATTCTCCCCGATCAAAAATATCAAACCCTTTGAGATTTTGGATCCCAAGTAATTTAATTCGGTTTAGAAAACATGGGAGAAAATGTGGCCTTGTTTAAATACTCATCCGGTCTTTGGATAAATCCTCCTCCTCTACATGTGCATTGTGTATTTGAAATCGTTTGGCACATGGAGGCGGAGTGCCTATAAAGGACTAAAGCGATTCCATTAAAAGCAGTTTGAGATTTAAATCACGATCTCTCCTCGATCAAATATTTCAAACCAATTGAGATTTGTGATCCCAATTGATTAAAATCATTTAGAAAAGTTTGGGGAAAGGCGTGGCAAGATTCAATTTTGAAAGATGACGGATAAGGACCATTTTAAGACATTAAAGATTGTTAGTGTCGGTATGATAGTTTTAAGAGATCTTTTAAGTAAAACAAAACAATTTCACAATCAAACAAGAACAAAAAAATTTCATTTTGAAAGACCTTGATTCTAAAGAAAAAATCATACCATGACATAACATTAAATCTTTAGATCACCACATTTTAACGTACAAACCGGAACTTTTATGAAGAAATATTGTTTGAAAATATTATATTTTAAATCACTCTCCCCCTCAATCCAAAACCGTAGTCGATAATTGAGTGACTCAAGTTTTGATAAAAAGAAGTCCGGTGATTTTCAAAATTTTAGTCAATATATTTTCAAAAACAATATTTTCCATTTTCAAAACAATTTTAATCAAAGTTTTAGAAAATTGTTTAAAATGGTATCTGCACAAAGATCGTTAGGTGGTTGAGAAGCTTGTTGTTCTTTGTAGGGTTTGGAAGAAAACAAATGCATTGATGCGATGAGACTTCTTTTACATTGCATTTTGAATGCCAAGCGAGGTCAAATTAAGCTCTGTTTCTTCAATCACTTAGAAGAAAACCATCTGCGATGCGGTGAGACCTCTTCACGTTGCATTTATGCCAACTCTCCATAGAAGTCCAATTAAGCCCGTTTCTTCATTTGTCAACCCAAGATATAGTTACCCTTTCCTTTCGGCATCCAATCATATTAATCTGTGGGATGCGGATCGGGAACATTCTTATAACCAATATACTGCATCGTTAGTGAACACACATCTGAGATATATGGTGGTCGACATCACCCAAACAACAATCGACTAATAAAAGTCAATGTAACATATCAATCGGATCATATAAATGTATGGGAATAATGTGTACATCAAACTCTAATCATCTAATCCTAGCAATCATATCCTAGGCACCTAGTCCTTCAACATAGGTTAACATCATTTTAATTAAGCATATTAGGATAATTAAGAAAGCCCGTTAGATGATATAGATTTTAAAACATTATCCCCTCAATCAATGACTCAATTTGTGAAAAGTTTAAAAGTGCTAAAGTCATTGATTGAGTTTCAGTTTAATAAAACTACGAAGCGATTGTTGTTAAAGCAACTCATTCTACCACCATTTTGGAAAACAACAAATATTTTTACGAAGAATTTTAGGCGGAAAAACATTTGTGTAGGAACAACGATCCTTTGACATACTTTCCTCAAAGTGTTTTAGGATTAGTGCGATATTTGTGAAAAGCGTTTAAGCGTAGCACTTTCCTTCCTTTAAGAGCGGGTTGCTATACGAAATGATAGCAAGCCATAGTTTAAAACACGAGTTCTGATCGAAATAGCGCAAGCCCTAGTTTGTGACATGTTTTGAAAAAGAATATTTACACCTCTGCTCGAACTTCATCTATGGTCCGTGCCATTATTGAATGACATTTCTAAGACCGTAGATGTTATCGATACGAAGACATGTCATGAGAAAACATATTTTGGTATTTTGAAATTTTCGATTTTTATGGGTTTTGTTGGTTTTATAGTTTTCTATTTTCTTTTGTTGTTTTATATTTTGTATTTTGTTTCTTTGGTTTTATATTTTTGTATTTTGCTTTTGAAAAGATATATACAAAGATAGAAGATGATATAGTTAAAGAAGATGATGATCTGAGTGCAGAGATAAGGATATCGAGCGACCCGTCGTAGAAGATAGAATTAGTCATCTCTTAAACTTCCACCACCAAAGCTTCGAGGCTCGAGAATAGAAGATAGAACATGAACCTTTGAAAGAGACTTTGGCGACTTCCCCAAACCGAAAATCCTTATGTTGAGCAGATTGACTCTATTTCAAGCTTGCTTTAGCAGTGTGCAAAGAAGCACACCATTATCATTGATCCGGTGCTCCTTTTAAGAATAATCACCGTGATTCTTAGTTCGAGGCTATATCATCCAATAGAACAACGACGAATCATCCCACATTTAAATAATCTTCTCAAATTTCCTTTTCCTTTGAATTACAGCGATCCATTCCAAAGGTGTCAAGAGAACAATTCCCCAAGTAGTTGAATTGATGCGATCGACCTCTTTGTATAATGCTCAAGAACTCTCCCAAGTACACCGTGAGGAATGAAGAACACCTTCCCATGTTCACATTTTCTTCCACGATGAGCGTGTATGAAGCTCGAGAACCGAAGTACACCAATATCCAAGAACTCTCCGAATACACATCATGAGGGTAATGAAGAACACCTCCCTATGTTCGCATCTTTCGTCACGATGAATGTGTATGAAGCTCAAGGACCAAGTACACATTCCCAAAGAGAGAACAACCGATAACATTGAAGAAGCGGGCGAATCACGATTATCTGCGGGTGACAATCTCTGCGGATGTCAACACGGAATAAGTGATTATATCTACGAATCACAGATTAAGCCCTCAGTAAACGGTGAGCATCCCCAGCGTACACAATTCTCTCTCCACGATGATTGCGATAACATCAAGATCATCACACACCATGTACCTCTTATATAATCGAAACTAACTCTTACATCTCTTCCCCGTAGTTGGAATAAGAACACTAACGCCTTGATGAGTAAACCTTGAGTTTTTGCGGTCATGACATATGCTTTCGGGATATCTTCAATCACTTAGAAGAATTAAGTTCATCAAGTTTACTGCCATGAGTCAAACCTTGAGTTTCTCTGCGGTAATAACATTTGTCATCCGGGATATCTTCAATTACTTAGAAGTATTAAGTTCATCAAGTTTACTCGCGTTTGAATCGTGTCTCCTTCCCCTTGTTGGTTTTGATACTTGGAATCGGCAACACTTTGAAAGCCCAAATACAAGAAATCTTGTTGAGAAGAACCTTAGAAGTCTTTGTGAGAATCAACTTCTTTGAAGAATATGAGCAAGTCTAATTGGGGAATAAATTAGACATATCACTCTCTCCCGATTAGTGCTCTCCCTAAACCGACAATCTGTTTGATAAATGCCATGAATTAAGAAGAAGTCTTTAGATTGTTAAATGCAACACGTCTTTAGTCTTCTAACATGTAGCGAGAATATGTAGAACCATTGTAGACTCGACCTTCTTCAAGATTGTCGGTTGGGAATAGAAAGTTAACATCTTCAACTACTTAAAAACAAGAACATCACCAAAAAGCATCCCGATCAACTTACATCTTGCAAATCCCTTAACTAAAATCCTCCCAATCAAACAAAAACGAGAAGATGTTCATCAAGGAAATCGACAATCGGCCATAGCGAACACACGAAATGGTAATACCAAGCAAACAATCACATCAAACAAAACGAAGGTTGTTGGAATCATCATGTTGATGTGCCGTAAAGCATTAACCGGAAGCACTTTGTCAATAAACTCATATCGACTTGTGAAGATGTCAAATAACGGCTCATAGAAGAAACTCCATGTAACGATGACCCGATAAGAAGAAGATCGGTTCTTACATGAGTTTGTAGCCGTTGACCATTATTCTCAAATCAATCAACCATGCGGTGATTTCACACTTCTTCTCCCCTCAAGAATTGCATACGGAGTTGCCATTCTTGATTAAATAAGTGAAAGTCATCCAGAATGTTCTATTCACACTTCTCTCCCATAAAATCAGCACATGATGTCGCCATCTTCATTATAATCGAGCAAGTGGAATGAGAAAACAATCGATGATAGCCGGTTCACTTGATGACTTAAGCGCATGGAAAAAGTATGAAGCATGTTGATGAGAATGGTCATTAGTGAGAAGATTTCTCTTCTTGGAAGATAAAGCGCCTTTGAAGCGTACTTTTCTTTTCTTTAGAGTACGAGGCTTGGCTGTTGTGTTCAAACGTCATTATGTTGAATCTGAGGCTGAGGCGATGTGAGCAGGGCGTCATAATCTCTCTCTTTTCAACTCTCTTAGCAAAACATGTAATCATCCCCATTATCATTACATGGGCTCTTTGTCGTGACAATGATGGAGAAAAACTCAATATGATGAATTTGACCACAAGTAAACTAACCCGAACTCGTGACTTAAACTTGCACATTTGTAACAAAGAGCGATTGTAGAAATTCATGCCCTTTGAATCTCTAAGTACTCTATACTCTTCAACCAACCAACCATCAAGTAATAGGCGTACATTACCTCTTGAACATCCACAATTGAATGTGACCTTTGAGCACTAGCGTAACTCCTTTAAGTGATAGTTATTTTGAGGTGATAAGAGCCCAATTCCCCAGTGGTAAAGAAGAGGTAAAAGTCACCCAACAATAACTAGATTTCCAAGTCTTTGTTTTTGTTAATAAGCTCGAACAAGGATCTTGAAGAATCTTCATCCAACCATCCCGATACCTTGGATACTAAGTACACTCGCCGTGATATTTCACTTCAACCTCAAATAAATAATAGTGAATTATCTCGGTTGTCACATCTTCGATTAAAAGCTCACATCTAGCCTCCTTTAACGTTAAAGTGAACTTTGATAATGGTTTCATCCGACCATGGTTATGACACGAGAACCCGTAAAACCAAGTAATAACCATCTTGCCATGGCGAAAATCCAAACACACATCCAAATCATGAAGTACACTCGTTTATCTCTTCTTGAAGCGAAACGTAGCACCGATATCAAATAAGATCACGAAATACACTTTCCTTTCTCAAGATGGTTCATCAATACGGGATTTTCTGGTTCTATGGTTTAAACCGATAAATAGGTTCTTCGGGAGATTTTACAAAACCAATAATAAACCGTAAGATAGATCCGGAAATGCACTATACTATTACCAGGATGTTTTCATTGTCACGGGATTTTACAAGTCTATGATTTAAACCGAGAAATAGGTTCTTTCGCGGGATTTTACAAAATCAAGACAAAACCGTAAACAATGTCAGCTTGAATGTGTTATGACAACTTTGGTTTCAGTGAATATATGTTTTAGGAGAACATGCAGCGGTTCATCAGCGGTCCATAATCCAACAGCACCAACATCAAAAATTATCCAATCAATACTTTGGTAAATACATCATTCACGCATTCTGTCGGCTATTGCAGTGACAACATAGTGATGTAAACCCGATATGCCAAACTTGATCATGAAGTGAAATTCCCAGTTGTTACTTAAACTTGTACTAATCCTCGTGAAGAAAGCGGTGTACCAATGTACAAAACCTCTTGACATTCTCAATGAGTGAGACAGAAGTGATAGTTACGTTGTGGGTTAAGCGAGAAAGAATCACAAGCGTAACTAAATAGCCAAGTCTTTATCACCCTCTATAAATGCCCAAACAAGTCATCTTGGCGGAAGGATAGGCGAAGGAGGCGAAATAAGTAACCGCACCCAAAAGCCTCACTTCAAATTCAAATAAGAAATATCGTACAACTGACCCGTAGTCAATATTTTCAAATATCAAACCAAGCCGAGACATAATATCTTTCGTGAAAATGTATATCCCAAAGTGTCAAAGCGCACACGCAACAACTCTAATTACCATACCAAATCACATCGTAATTCATTTGACAAATCATATCGTCAAGTCACTTGAACTAGAAGCCCATATTCGTCATCCAAATCCAAGATACGATCCACATGTTTACATATATCATACCGTAATTAAGATAACACCGATATATACTCCACGTCCAAATGTATTCTTTAATTAGATACATGAGTATTGCTTGGGCTCAAGGTTATACGGCCCAAGTGTCTCAAGGTCCAACTCTTGCATGAGAAATTGGAGGCCCGGTTTACCCAATCAGTAGCATTATACACTCAGAATCACATCACCACAAGACCCATTAGAAAACTAGTACTTGCCTAAATTGATGGAGTATATAAGACTCTTACTAACACCAACCCTAAAAGTATCTCACACACAAACTAACGCCTCTTTATCATCTTCAAACCCTAATCTCTCTCCCATCTAATTGAGTCCGCCTCCTTCTCGATCTTTGGTCGTGAAAACCAAGTAGCCTCAAGCTCATCACATAGCATTCTCAATCTTTAACCACGAAGCATAACTAAATATATCTCTTTAAATAACTTTTACTTTTAACACATCATCAAGAAAGTTTGGAGAAACATGATCCAGGATGGGTTTCAATTACGGCCTTTTATCCTCAAAATGAGGGAGCCATAGGGTTGGCAAGAGGCCTCAATCGAATAGACCACAGAGATGGTTATGATGTGATTGATGGGGCTTGGCCACAGGGATGGCTTTGATATACAACGAATAAGAGACTCATCTTTCAGGATCCATTATGGTATACAAGTAAGTTCAATTTATATGTATCTTAAACTGAGAACGAATTAAGAAAAAGATGATAACATACATGTTATCTTCATATTCTTTATGATTTGGACATTAAAGCGAGTATACTCAAAAATGATCTATGAGGCAGCGTCCATATGTGTGTAGATTGATTAAGATCTATGTGTTTGGAACCATTCACATATGGAACAAGGTGAGATCTCAAACATGTTTTACATGGTTAATAAGAGTCGACACTGTGATGATATCTTTTAAGTGAAATGGACCTTGATGTGTCTTGTTGTACATTTGTACCATCTGAAAAAAAAAGCTGAGGTCACCAATACTCAAAGATGTTTCCCTTTTGGTTTTAGTTTTCGGTCATATTTTTATTATACATTGTGAAGTGGATACTTGGTTGAGTAAAGATGTAGGATATGTGTTTGAATCGATGATGGGTTTTGGGCGGGGTTCATGATGAAGGCGGTAATAGGTATTGTGGTCGTGGTCAATGTTTTCTCATTCATCATTTACGTCTTGTTGGTTGAGGTCACAAGTCGCTAGATTAATTACTTGACATAAGTAAAGTGGTTTAGATAAATTGCAACAACATTAAACACAACAAGTCGCTAGCAATGTGTCAACTCGCTACTTGATAAATATCAAGTCGCTACCATTTTCAAACCAAGTCGCTACATCTTTCAAAGCACACAAGTCGCTAACTTATAAATATAAGTCGCTAGGTCATTTAAGTCAGTCGCTAGGTCCATTTTTAGCCAAGTCGCTAAGCCAACTCGCTCGAGTTGTTGACTCAATAGTCAACAACTAGTTACAGTACAAGTCGCCATAAAATTTGGTACACAAGTCGCTACATAGATACTTCGAATACGGACAAATATTGACTAGTCGCTAACTTGCAATTTGACATTTTACGATGAGTTTTCGGCCATATTCGACCATGTTCATAAAGACCGGAAAAACTTGCAAAGAAAGATGCACCATTTGACCCATTATGACCACAACAATGACGGATATTCAAAAGCAGACCATGACTAAGTCGCTATTAAGAACAATGACCTCAGTCGCTATCAAGAAAAAGTATGTTAATCTGATTTCGACTTAAAACACCTTAAGTAAGATAAAGATACCAAAGGTTTATCAAAGCAGTTTAACCATAAAGCAGATAACCATGTTGTACCGGTGATTCATGACGAAAACCGTTTATGACAACCACGAAGCAGTCAGCATGATTCATAACCCCAACATAACTTGCATCAACCCGAATCAAAACACATAACAACGATTGACCCATCAATAAACCATATAAACCACATACAACTAACGTAAAGACCATACAAATCACCAAAACAACTAACCGTAAATGTTTTTCCGTCTAATATTTCTGACCATCTTAATATTGACCCAGAAAAACATTAAAAAGTTGCAACTTTTTGACCCATTTTGACCACGCATGAAGATGACCAGCAAATAAAGATGACCAGTTTTGACAACCATAACATTCACAGATTTGGTTCAAATAAAACAGTCAGATAAATGCTTGTGACTTTTATGTTTATGACCATATTAGAGTATAAAAATGGACACAAAATTGTTTACCACAGATTGGACAATAAAGTTTGACACAAGAAAGGTTTGAGACCAAGAAACTATCACGAGACCTTTTATTACCAACCAGAAAGAATACATTAAAACCAGTTAAAGACCATATCAAAGAAGCGACCACAAACAAAATCTAAAACTTATAAAACAATTTTCGGACCAATAAAGATGATGCAAAACGGTCAAAACATATTAAAATAACCCACAAATCAACACAACACAATAACCTTGGCTCGATACCAATTGTAGGATCGTTATTTTATTGTGTTTGATGATTCGAGTGGTCTTGGATGATCAAAATACATGTTTGCCATTAGAGAGAGTAGAGAGTTGGGTGGTCTTGCTAGAGACTTAGTATAAAAAGTGGAATATTAGATTGAAAAGCACCACCCTTCCATGGATGGAAGGGTATTTATAATTACAAACATAACGACCTCCTATCGGCTGTGGATCGGTATCTGATGGGTAAAGACCGTCCTTCCTCCACGGTGTTGCTCTAAACTAAACTAAGCTACAAACTAATAAATAAACTACTAAATATAAGTAACTAATGACAAGTCTACGAGCTAACTTAAGCTAGATAACATTTGGGGTGACCGACTCTTCACTATGGAATTTTCTAATTCCTAACAAAAAATTTTCATGACATATAGGAGTGGGCCATTAGTCTTAACAAAAGCGTCTCACGGATAGAAAGTTATATGACTAGCACAAAAACCCTTTACCACTTAAATTCCACCCAAAATGTGAGGATCGCCCTTAGATTAGTAGGAATTAAAGCATTCATCTTTAATGCTTAGAGTGTGAACCGGTAGTATAATAGATTCTAGAACTTGTTTTGTGATGCATCCCGAGATCGCTAGTAAGACTACACTTGTGTAGTTAGGAATAATTAAATGATAAGAGGCATTAGCATAACCCTTGTTTGATAACCGTAATATAATTACTTCTTCCACATCGGTTGAGTAATTCCCCACACCGCTGCGTTGTACTCATCTTTAGTACACGATACCCTTAGTTAACCCCTCGAGCCTATCCTTTTCGCGGTTCTCGTGATGTTTGGTTTTCGAATATCAATGAAACATTGTTTACACACCACCCCCCGAATGTACACCCAAATCGCCTTAGCCTACCTTGTATGCACTCACTTTTAGTGCATTATTGTTATCACCTAAACCTTTAGTTCAATTATCTAGTTGCTTGCATAAGTTGCTAAGTCGAGTCATATCCTTTGTAAGCAGTTTTGGGACGATTGGGACTCATGGGAAAAGTTAAAGTTTATGAAATGATTTGGAAGGGCGTTATTCAAATTCCCTTTATTTGCGTAATAATGTACTCCAAGTGTTTTGATCTTTTCAATTGGGTCAAATTAGTCTTAAAGTAATAAAAACTCAAGTGTAGGGATGTGCCTATAAATCCCTATCATTTGATGTTACCGTAGAGGATGGTAGAGTAAAGTGTATGAAAAAAAATCGAAAAAATAGAAAAGAAAAATAAAAAAAAATAGTGTAAAAAAAAAAAACACATACTGGGGTACCATCCCATCTATCTTTAAATTCATGTTTGTTTGTTTGAGGTTATCTAGAGTCTAGAGTGTCGAGTCTTGGCTTAGCAACGTCATTCTTATTATGCTTGTAACATAAAGATTTTGACTTGCCACCACTAAATAGCCTATCCACCAAACCCTTTGTTTCCTATAGTAAGCCTAACATTACAACCCTTTAAAGACCTCTTTGATAGTCTTTCCTTGGTGCTTCGCCAAAGCGATGGAGGTTTGATCTATTCTCAAGCCTATGGTAATCTATGTACTAGGACCGGTTAATGAGTGTTTATCTTCCATTTCCAACTTGTTATATTTATTATATTTCATATACACGAGAGATGTGAGTATCCAAACACCCCATGTGAGGTGCTAGTATGTAATTTCCGTGCTTGTTATGACTTTTCGGGGCTTATATGTGTTGTGGACTGTTTTAAACCAATGCTTCATGACCCTAACTTATAAATTAATTGGCTAAAAGCACATTTGCTTGAGGACAAGCAAATACCAAGTGTAGGGATATTTGATAAGGTTTTAAAATGTACCTTTTGAGAATTTAAGCCCTTATTTGATCACTTTTGTATCCGTTATTACTTAATATCGTTCCTTTTCTCTTTTCGGTCTCTTGAAGGCAAATTCTTTGGAATGGCACTTATTTGGACGAAAAGCGCGAATATCTGAAGAAAATGGCCAAAGTCGAGAATCGAGCCACTCGATTGCTTTGAAATACAAGGGGCGGCGTCGGTGTTAAGCTGCGACGCCGTCGCATCACTTTATGTGACTCGGTGGCCAAATTACTTATTTTCAAGTGGCGGCGTCGAGCTTTAAAAGAGTAGGCCGTCGCAACTTAGGCGGCCTAGATTTGATCCGAGGCGTCGAGGAGGCTGAAGGGACGGCGTCACAAGCATAAGGTGGCGCCGTCGCAAGACTAACATGGCCAAGCGAAACCTAATGACGGCGACCGATGGCGTCACAATTCAAAGGTGGCGCCGTCGCGATTGTAATCTTATATATAGAATCCGAATTTTTAATTTTTAGAGTGTAGTATTTTGGAGTAAAAACCTAAACCGAACCAAGGTTGTCTTGTACAGTATTTTAGGGTTCCAAACCCTATATTACATCAAGATAAGTGTTTTACTTCATTAATTCAACTATGTCTTCAATTATTTGTGTGTATGCTTGCATATTCTCCATGTCCGGCTAATTTGCTTTTGTGTTTGCTTAGGGAATATGAAACTTAATTATTAAATATTGATTGGTTGTCTCTTATCTTAATTGTTAATGATTTAGTAATGCGATAGGTCATTCGTTGTGTAGTTAATGCTTGATTAATCTTTGTGAACCTTAGACTATAACACCTAGAGTAGTTGTAGGCTAAACCATCAAAAGTACCTTAGAGTTAGAGTTTATAATTCTAGAGATTTTGTAGGCGAGACCCTTTGGTAGTTTCAAAGAGTTAGGAACAAGCGCATACCCTACGACTTTAGACACACAACGCGATTAAGAATAAGGACATGACAATTCAACCATCAATAGGAGATAATTAAGGGTAATAAAACCTAAGTAAACACATCTTTAAACTATCATACGAGCACACAATAATTAGACATAGACTACATACACCTTAGATTAGATAATTAGATAAGTAGAGTAATCGGTGAAATACCAACCCCAAATCAAACCCGAGATTAGTACCTTTCTAATTCCTAAAAAACATAAAAGATAAAAAATAATCTTCCTCAACCCCAACCTTAGTGTAGTAACTTCTCACTAGCATTCCTATTCCCCAGAGAGCGATATCAATACCCGTGGCACCTAATACTACACTACAACGATTAGGTTCCTTTGCCTGGGGTGTTATAAAACTTGCTCGAAGAAAAGGAAGTTCCTTTGACCCCGAACGACGCATGTAGCGTTATCAGTCATTAAAATTGGTAATGAACCTAAAGTCAAACTTTGTCTTACCTCTATGGATGATACTTCGAGCTTATGGCATCGAAGATTGGGTCATGCCAATATGTGACTTCTTCAATCGCTATCATCCAAAGATCTAGTAAGAGATCTACCTAAGTTAAAATATGAACATCACTTCTGTGATGCTTGTAATGTAGGAAAACAAGTCCATTCTAGTCACAAAGATAAAAACATGGTGTCTACAACTAAGTGTCTAGAATTACTACACATGAATTTATTTGGTCCATCCGCTATCCAAAGTTATGGAGGCAACTACTACACTTTGGTTATAGTGGATGATTACTCTAGGTATACATGGACTAAATTCTAAAAGAACAAAATGGAAACGTTTAATTATTTTGAAATATTAAGCAAGAAAATCCAAAGATAACTAGGAAGTCCTATAGTGTCTATTAGAGCGGATCATGGTAAGGAATTCGATAATGAAGTGCAATTTGGAGCTTTTGTGGCGCTAATGGTATTACTCACAACTTCTCGGCTCTCGCCTCCACAATCAAATGGGGTAGTTGAAAGAAAGAATAGAACCCTACAAGAAATGAGTCGCACCATGCTAAATGAGCAATCCATACCTCAAAAGTTTTGGTGCAATGTCGTTGATACTTCAACGTACATATAATCGAGTCTTAATTAGACCAATTTTAGGTACAACTCCATATGAGTTACTTGAGGCAAAAAGCCTACGTTAGATCACTTTAGAGTCTTTGGTAGCAAATGTTTTCTTCTTAACACTAAAGATTACTTTACAAAATTTGATCCTAAATCAACGAAGGTATCTTTCTAGGTTACTCTCTAAATAGCAAAGCTTCGTCATATTAAATAAAGAAACAATGAAGGTAGAAGAGTCATTAAATGTAAAAGCGGATGAAAGTCCACCCAAACCCTCTCCACCTCTTGTCGATGGCGAGATTGTTGAAAGTGAAGCTATTGTAATAAAGAAAAGATAAATGAAGAAGAAGAAGAAGAATCTTCAAATAATGAACTCATAAATATTAAAGAGTCCAAAGATCACCCGTAGATAAGGTCATAGGAAAGTTAAACGAAAGAACCTTAAGGTCTCAAGTTCAAAACTAAAGTAGCCTATTTTGTTTTGTTTCAACCATAGAACCTAAGAATACACAAGAAGCCATAAAAGATGAAAGTTGGGTAATGGCTATGCAAGAAGTAAATCAATTTGTTTCTAATGATGTTTGGACACTTGTCCCTCCACCTAGTAATCAAACCATAATAGGAACCAAATGGGTTTCTAAAAACAAGTTAGATGCAAACGGAGTAGTGTCTCGAAACAAAGCTAGACTTATTGCCCAAGGGTATAACCAACAAGAAGGAATAGACTTTGATGAGACCTATGCCCCCATGGCTAGATTAGAGTCTATAAGAATACTTCTTGCTTATGCTTGTGCTAATGATCTTAAGCTTTATCAAATGGATGTCAAAAGTGCTTTTCTAAATGGTTTTATTAATGAAGAAGTATATGTAGCTCAACCTCCGGGCTTCATCGATTTTGAAAAACCGAAACATGTGTATATTCGGATCCACTTGTCAAGACATGTGTGATGATTTCTCTAAAATCATGCATGACGAGTTTGAGATGAGTATGATGGGAGAACTTAGTTTCTTTCTTGGTCTACAAATCAAACAAGTAGAAGATGGTATACTCTTTAATCAATCTAAATACATAAAAGAGATGTTAAAGAAATTCGGTTTAGAAGAGTCAAAACCAATTAGGACACCAATGTCATCCGACACTAAACTCACAAAAGATGAATACGGCGAATCCGTTGATAATACAAAATATCGTGGCATGATTGGTAGTCTTCTCTACCTCACGGCTAGTAGGCCGGATATCATGTTTAGTGATTGTCTATGTGCTAGATTTCAAGAAGACCCTAAAACATCACACCTAGAAGCCGTAAAATGATATTTAGATACATTAAGGTGCGACTCAATTAGGATTATGCTATCCTAAGGGAATGGGAGTGGAAACAATTGTATATGTAGATTCGACCATGCGGTGATTATGTTGACCGAAAAAGTACAAGTGGGGTATGTACTTTTATGGGATGTTGTTTAACATCTTGGTTTTCAAAGAAACAAAGCGGCATTAGCAATATCAACAACCGAAGCGAATCGTCTCCGCCGTGAAAGCATGCCAACAAGCACTATGGATGAAACAAGCGTTAGTTGACTCGACATTCATTTAAGTGACATAGCCATTCTATGTGACAACAAAGGTGCCATCGATTTAAGAAAGAATCTGGTATTACATTCTCGCACAAAGCATATAGAGATTCGTCATCACTTCTTAAGAGACAATGTTCAAAAGGGGAACATCTCTATTGAGAAGGTAGCGTCCGAAGACAACATAGCCGACGTCCTCACCAAACCGTTAAAGCGGGAACAATTCAACCTACTTCGTCTTGGTCTTGGTCTCATGGAACAATCGTCGTAATTTATTTTTAACTCTACAAGGTATGTAAACACTAGCCTTCTTCTTTCTGAGTCTAGGATCTCTATTTCACGCACAACTCCCAAACAATACGGAATTTTCAAAACTCAAGATAAGTTTTCACTTATAACTCACAGTTTTCTTATTTTCTTTCAAAATAAGTACAAATTGCAAACACATAATTACATACATCTTCTTTTCAAAGGATAAAGCGTTTTTCCCGCGCATAGAAACCTCTTTTCAAAGCGTTTTCTAAAAAAAAAAAATGATACCTCTTCCGTATCAATTTCACAAAGCAATTTCTCACGTCTAGGACAAATCACTTTTCATTATTAATACAAAGTAAAACCCGCTTTCATTGCATCTCATGTCTTTTGAATGCTAAAGAGAACACATAACTAATATGTGTTTTCGGGTACATTCATTTAAGCAACAATGAATTAGGAGCACTCGGGTTATCTCACATAATAGTATGCTTCTTCACTTCTAGTTTATTTTCTTTTCTTTTAGGAGTCGAGATAACCGTAACTCCAAATCGTTTGAATATAGGCACACTAGGCACAAATGTTTCCAAAGGAAAATTTTAATTTGCTGAATCACCGAGACTACGGATCCCGGCCTTAATGTTGGGCGGATCCCTCGAGGAAGGATCCGTGGGATCCGTGAGACGAAACTAGTTTTATCTTCTATTTTTCTCACTTTGGATGAAAACTCCAATATTTTTCATTTTTTTGGAGTATGTTCTTTAATGCTTGTGTTCTCATGATCACATGCCTTAAATTCATATCTAATCATTAGATTTTAATCCACATTTTGGGTCAAGCATTCATTACAATGCATTATTTTCTATATAGGACTCCCAAAATGCTTGCATATTCATCTCATCTTCACAAACAAACAACACCATGTCATCCAAAAGATCTTCCAACTTAGATGAATCACCTAGTACAAACAATCCTTTTCATGAAATCCAAAACTTTGTACTCCCACCTTCCAAAATACCACAATAAAAATCTAGGATATCCGCACGGATTAGCATCCGGCATTGTTGCTTAGCAAAACCATCATCGAATGGCTCATCACCAACCACCAACTCACCACAAGATGCTTCCATTATAGCACCTCCTTCATCACCAACAAGTACACCAACTTCATCACCCATCAATTCACCACCTAAAGTCACTCTTTTGGAACTCCTTAAGACTCCAACAAGATCTCAACAACCAAAACAAAAAGAAATATCCTTTTTGACACCTCCCACTTCTCCAAACACAATTTTCAAAGACCTTGAAACCTCACCACCATTAGCTCCCATTGAGCTACAAGAACATCTAGGTTCTTTTCCAACACCACTTCCAAACATTCCAGACTTTGATCCGTATTTTCCTATTTTTCCACCACATCTTGCGCATCTCACAAATCAAAACAACCCGGAAACCCTCCGCACTCATTACCCACATCACTTACATTGTGAACATTGCCAATCCACTAGGGATATTGCAATAGAATTTAGGGACGAAATGCGATTCATACTCAACCTCATTCTTGATCGCATCAATACCATTACTCATCAAACCCTCCATCCATAACCTTATGCAAGCATGGAAGGAATCATTATTACTATTTTCTATTTTTAGTATTTTTCTTTTGAGTCATTTTCAAGGACGAGTTTTGTTCTTACTTTTACATGCTTGTATGTGGCATAAATACCACTACATTTTGTTGTTTTATTACAAGGCCTTGTTTACATACCTTGGCTCCCAATCTTGATTATCGTCAATCACAAGATTACTCATGCATGTTACTACTAACCTTTTCTTTGTAGGATTTTTTATTTTTCTTCACTTGACGCCCCAAATTAGGGGGAGCTATTGTCAAGGGGGAGTAAGCAATAAGTGGATTATTTTTCCACATCTTTATTTCTTCGATGGGTTAACTTTTTGTTTCGACAAAAAAGGGAGAGAAGAAGTAAAACTTAGGGCTTTCAAAACATACATCTAATCTTAAGTTTTACTCATCTTAACATTATGTTTTGTCATCAACAAAAAGGGGGAGATTGTTAATACAAATAAACCGTAAAAACGTTTATTAATATTTTGCGATCTCTTTGTGTTTTGTTGATAACAAATATAATGTTATCATAAGTAAAATTATAAGGATACATGTTATTTTTGTAAAGCATTTACATATAGTCAATTAATACAAATTGTTGTAATAGTTTATTAGGATGGGTAAAAATCACAACCCATAGATCATATTCATAACCCATGGTATTGACCCGTACCCACTTGACTAGATACATTGTACTCATTAGATACATTGTATCTAAAGAAATACCATGGACCAACCCATAACCCATGACCCATAACCAAAAACCCATGGGCAAGAGGGCGTCCACGGATCCCTAGGTTTACACTAGGCGGATCTCTCGTGGGAGGATCCAGGAACAAGGGCAAGTTTTGCCTATAAATGAGAGCCATTTCTTCATTATAACTCATCCTCTTCTTACTAATTATCTCATATACTCTCATTCTATTCTAACAAAGATCACTTGATCTAGAGAGTTGTTCTTCTTTCTTTCTTTAGTGATTCTCATATAGGTCCTTCTCAAGCGAGATCACGAGCATTCTACAAGTCATCCAAGCAAGGGGTCCTTGATTTATTTGTTCCTCCACAAGATTTACTGTAGCAAAGATCTTGTATTTGATATTTCACATAGTTGTTGTATAATAGTCGTGTTGGTTTGGTCCACCGTGTTATGGACTCGATATTTAGCTTTGTCGGAAAAAGTGTAAGCAACATTGTGAAGGCTTCTCCGCCAAGTTGAAGGAGTTTGTTGACATAGTGCTTGAACTCTCGAGTAGGTGACTCGGGGAGTGGAGTAGGCAAGGAAGGTGTCCTTGTGGCGAACCACTATAAATCGGTTGTGTCATTTCTATCCCTTGCTTTACTTTATTTACTTGCATTATCATTAGATCTATACTTTCTCTTCATCCATACGAATTCACATAATATCGAATCTAAAGTTTTTGAAACTAACTTAAAATCGGCAAAACTATTCAACCCCCCTTCTAGTTTTCCACAAATTGTTCATTATTGGGAACCACCTCTAGATTTGTTAATAAAATGCTTCATAAGATTTTAACAAATTCAAAACTTAAATCAAGACATAATGGAATTCCTTTCAACAACTCAAATTATGGTTTATAGAAAAACTCTAATTTAGTATCACTTTTTAACCAAAAGTTCTAGCAACAGTTTTGTGTTTCGTCAAGCTAGGAAGAACACCAAAACTACAATCTTCAATCTAGGAAGTGTAGAATAATCAAAAATCCAAAAGGATTTAGGATTCAATTGGTTTGAGTGGAAAACCTAAAGTCCCTAATGAATTAAGGTTTTTAGTTATGTGTTGTCTTGAATACCTTCTAGGTTTGAACTCTATTGAGTGTATCCATGACACACGCAATTTCTAACCTTGATATGTTTTGGAGGTAGAGCAATTGATAAGGTTTTAAAATGTACCTTTTTGAGGGGTCGTTTAAGCCCTTATTTGATGAAACACCCCCAAAATTTCACAGCGGAAGCATTCGGGTCATGGGGTGCTACTAAATCAATATACACAACACAAGGTAATAAAGAATGGAAATTCTATTCTATTTTCAAAAGATATATTAATTTAAGAAATAGTTTTACATCATGGTTTCAAAGTGCGGAAGTAAAGCCCATAAAAATATATGTTGTCCCATTAAAAGTTGTATTAAAATGTTTGGAAACACTTCGGATGCCAGTCTTCAACGAATGCCTTTGCCATTGCCCACGCCAATAAGTAAACTTGAGAACAACATGCTAAAATGTCAACACAAAGGTTGGTGAGTTCATAGGTTTAAGTAATCAAGTTTTCAAGTTGGACCACGATTGCACATATAGCATCTCCGTGAATGACACTATATGCAAAAGAGGCTATTACGCTAGTACCAAGTTCATGCGACCGAAACTACGACGGTGTGCATGCATCTAGAAGCATGATAAATAAAAGCCCAGCAAGTGTATTTCCGGTACACTCAATCAATACGATATGATATCCGCGGCGTTTGCCTATCCGGTCAAACTCGAGCGGGGTGTCATCCCCAATAGATCTATTCATAACAATCGCGCCTCCCAAAGGGAACTAACGGTAGCATAGTTGGGATTCAAGGTTGTCCACGTAATAGTGTTTTCAGTTTCGAGTCCGAAAAGAGTTTTGCATGTTTCTCACCCCAAAGTTTTATAAAGCAAATAAATAAGAGTAAAAGTGGGGCTATAAACTCACCTTGGTGATTCGGTGAATAAAGCACAATGAATTCAAGTAACAAGTAGCTCCAACACGCAACCTAAATTAGTACAGCAAGTCTCAGTTTACAGTTTTGTGTACTCACGACTCGAAGTGCGTGAATAAATTTAAGTGTTTACAAGTGGTTGTGTTTAATGTTGCTTGTGTGGCAAAGTTTACGTTTAAAATCGTTTTAAAGTGTTTGTGAAAAATCATACGTTGTCGGTAAAGTATAAATAAATACAACATTGAGTGATATGATATGTACATATATAAGTGAATGTGTTTTATGTATATATATTGTAGAGTTAGTGAGAAATATTTTATTACTTTTGTTTTAAATATTCTCTTGTCTTTTAGTCGGGTTTTAGTATTAAAACTAAATATATTAATTTGTGAAATTACAAACAAGATGTGTCGGGAATAAATTGTTTTGACATTTTATTATTAGTTAAAATGTATAAGTTTGGGGTCCAAAATAGTTGTTAGAATGTAAATATATATATATATATATATATATAAAATGTCAAGTATTGAACTTGAGGTTGGAATTGTCTGAGAGTTATATAAGTTATAAACTTATACAGGTTTTAAGAAAAGTAACAACTAGTTTAAATTTAGAGGGCTGAATCTGCCAATGAGTGAAACTTGTAAAAGTAGCAAAAATAAAAAAAAGCTTCCACCCAGATTCGAACCTGGGTGGTTTGTGTGACTATTTAACGAACCAGCCAAAGGAGCCAAGTGCTCTTTTAGTTTTAATATTGCAACAGTTTTATACTTAACACATTTTAGGCTGTTTTGAAAATGGGTTTATGAGTTTCTTTTAAAAAATAAAATCTCCAAAGAGACACTAGAAGGATTCGAACACGGGTCTGTTGGGTTAAATATGAGCGAGACTACCACTGGAGCCAAGGCTCTTTCTTGTCATTCTTTACATATTAGAGTTACTTAAGGGATATCTTTTCTGTTTCATTTTGCTATAAATCACACTCGATATATCTTTGAGCGTGGGTTTTGCATGAGTTTCATTGTTTTTGTTTTCATTTCTTCTTCAAAACCTGTTTTGCCATTTAACGAGACCCAAGAGCTTGCCATGCAAGAAAATATTAACCACTTAACTACTTAAGCATGCTAGTCTGAAAGCGTACATTGGTGTGTATGTCGATATGTCTTGAAAATATGCACATGCTTATTTTTAAGGTACTTACAAGTATTAAACGAGTTCGAAATTTGCCACACAAGTTGAAAACATAACATGGTCATCTTTCACGTATCTATGAATGTATGTATGAATTATATATGTTGAAGTCAAGTGAGTAAACCAAGTAACCCATTTATAAAAACTTTATGTATGCATGAAACTTAAAGAGAAAAGTAATAAACGAGATGAAGGTAGGTCGATGCTCACAGTGAGTCGAGACTTAGTGTGCCGAATGAGATGGCGAGTGAATGAGTGAGAAAAGCTCGAGATGGAAGAAACCCGATGTGCCAACTAGCTTTCGAAAGCTTACACCCGAACAACACTTAACCCAAAATGAACTTGTAAACTTATGAAAATGAAACCCGAAACCTTGCTTCTAAACCTTTATGCTCGTTATCAAGTACCCTTAGTTTTCTTTTGAGTGTTTGAAAGTTTAATGAGTTTGAATGAGTGTGGAAGAGTAAGTGTGGGGTCGACGTGAGCTAGAGTAACCCAAGAGAAATCAAACTTCCGAGACTAAGCTTTGCATATACTTAGAGGTTTTGAATGAGATTTTGTAAGTGAAATATGTAATGAGCTAAGGCTCGTGGGTTTTAAGAAGAAAAGAGGAAGAAACCTTTGGTTAAAGACCAAGAGTCTTTGTTGAGCTTGGATACATGCAAATCTTGATTTTACTACAACCTAGGAAGTATCTTAAGAACAAGCAAATGGGTTTGTGGTCTTTGAATGGTATTCGACAGCTACAAGGACAAAAGGGATAAGAAAATGAGTTGTGTGCATGGGGAACATGTTTCCTTAAGTTTCAAAGTCAACTTATCTAGATACATGATGGATCTTATGTTTATTTCTCTAACAAAGTTTCAAGGTTAGTGTATTTACAAGGTTTTGGATGAGATGGGAGTACTTGTGGTACATTCGGTTACAAGAAAAGAAGAAAGGAAAAGACCTCAAATTTTCGTTATGTATATCGTGTCCCGTTTGAGCTTAAATGTGAGTCACGGTGTCCCGTTTTGATGCTTTTGCACAAACGTGTAATATATAATTTTTAGCATGTTTTTATAAAAGTAACTAAAAAATAAAAATAAAATATTAATTCTAACTTGTAGAAATATTTATTTGACTTAAGCCATAATTAATTTAGTGTTACATAATATTATTGAGGTGAATTGGGTTTGGGCTAGGACCAAGAAGAACAAAGGGTTTGGGTTGGACTTGTGAGTATACGGGAGCCCAAGAAAATAAAATGAATTGGATTGGATCGGTTTTGGGCTTAGAGGCCGATGCGAGATGAAATATAAAAGTTTATTATATATTTATTTTATAAAAAAAATCATTATCGAGGTCGATGCGAGAAAAAAATATATCCGTGACTTGTCGTGTTTAGAGTTGAAGCGAAGAAGAAAAAAAAATATAGTAGCGAAAATCGGAAGGAAATTTACGAGTTGTTATAGTACCTACCCTTAAAAGAAACCACGTCCTCGTGGTTTACGATGCGAGAATCGTCGAGGTCAATATGGTGATGAGATGTGAGAATATATACTTAAAACGTGACGTGGAAAAGGAATAGTCGTTTAAGGAAGATTTAATGACATGAGGTGATAAGTAAACAAAAGATAAAGGATTCATTAAGCGGAATATTCAGAATACATCACGGTTACACAAAAGGGTACAATAGATAGGAAACTTAAAGGATTGCAATCTAAGAGGGCGAAGAATTTCTTTGTTGTCGTTAGTTTAGATAGTGTTGAAGTTGATCTTGACGCTCTTCTTTTTCTCCAAGGAAATAAGCTCTTCCTCGGGCTGGTTCAATCTGGGTGTTTCCATTCTGATCCCTTGGATTGGGGCACTCATTCTTGTAGTGTCCTCGTTCTCCACACCCGAAGCAAGTTATGTTAGCAAGATCCTTTGACTTGCAGTCTTTGGCCATGTGCCCAATCTTCTGGCAGTTGCGACATTTCACATTACACTGACCACTGTGGTGGAGTTTACAACGGTTGCACAAAGGGTGCTTCCCTTCATAGCCCTTCTTTTCTTCTGTTCCAGCAGAGCGGACCTTAGCTACTTCTTGCCTCTTGTTTTGATTGTTGTTGTTGTCCTTGGAGTTATCACTCCACTTCCGCTTGTTGTTATCTGTTGCTTCAGCGGCATCCTCAATCACTTGATCCATTAACTTGTTTGACACTTCAATAGTCTCGTGAAGGTCAGCAGCCTTGGAGGTAGTCACATTTCCTTTAATAGATGGAGGTAGCCCTCCGATGTATCGCTCTATCAGCGAGTTTCGGTTGGTACCATCTCGGACATAGCGGGGCCAACTCTTGGAAGCGTTGGTTGTAGAATGCCATATCGATACCCTTCACCTTGAGATTCCGAACTCATTCTCGACTTCTTGACCTCATTGCGAGGGCAATATTTCTTGAGCACCATATCCTTGAATTCTTCCCAAGGCATGGCATAAGCGACATCAATGCTGCGGACTTGGTAATTATTCCACCAAGTTAAGGCAACCTCTTGAAAAGTGAGCGAAGCAAACTTCACCCTATCTTCATCTTCACGATTGCGGATCTGAACACGTTTCCGGCTTTTCAATCCATCGGGTCAAAACAACGACTCCCTCCGTTCCATTATAACCGCTTGATCATACGATTCTGAACTCCTTGACGTGCAACCACGTTTATTACCGTGGGCCTAAGTTCCGGCATCGGTGGTTGAGTTGTTGAATTGATCGCAGCTAGCCGCTGGCAGCGCGTTCATTGACGGTTGGTCAATCATGGCTTGATCCATAGCGGTGGGTTTCGGCGACCCGGCGGGCGAGGAGTGGGAGTGGGAGTGGCGGCGGGTCGGCCACGGGTGATTCTTGTTGACTTTCTCCTAGCCATCTTCTATGATACAAGAAAAGGCGATAATTGAGTTTAGAATAGAAAGAGTAGTGGCCTATGGGGTTTCTGAAGGATAGAACATATGGTGAAATAAGAGGATGTGACCAATGAGCGGAGGTGGTTTAGATATATGTGTGAAAATGCTATAAATCAAGTAGTTGTATGTTACATAAAGAAATAACATAGAAGCAATTAGGGGCATATCATAGTGCGATATTGCAATAGTGGGCATGTTATCTGAGTTTAACATAGAGGGTAACAAGTCTAAGCATTAGTAGTCTACTCTACACTATCCTTAAATTAATTATTCATTAATTTCATTGGTTTGTTACATCAACATTATTCTTATTTAAACTTAGCGACCCAATCAAACAAGAACGATTTAAAGTTTAAATATGAGTTAATTAAGAAACTTAATGATTTTGAGAAATAACTAATTTAATTCAAATAAGAGCTTATACGAACCTAAGATACAGACGATAACACATAGCACGACTACATCGTGTAACGATGAAGCAAGGCATGGCAGACATTGGCGGTATGGCGGCGTTGAAGTGTTTTAAGGAAATGTGGTTATAGTTTAGGTTTTGAAAATACCTAATTCTCTATAACCTTGGCTCGATACTAATCTGAAACACCCCAAAATTTCACAGTGAGCGTCGGGTCATGGGGTGCTACTAAATCAATATACACAACACAAGGTAATAAAGAATGGAAATTCTATTCCATTTTCAAAAGATATATTAATTTAAGAAATAGTTTTACATCATGGTTTCAAAGTGCGGAGTAAAGCCCATAAAATATATGTTGTCCCATTAAAAGTTGTATTAAAATGTTTGGAAACACTTGGATGCAGTCTTCAACGAATGCCTTTGCCATTGCCACGCCAATAAGTAAACACGAGAACAACATGCTAAAATGTCAACACAAAGGTTGGTGAGTTCATAGGTTTAAGTAATCAAGTTTTCAAGTTGGACCACAGTTGCACATATAGCATCTCCGTGAATGACACTATATGCAAAAGAGGCTATTACGCTAGTACCAAGTTCATGCGACGAAACTACGACGGTGTGCATGCATCTAGAAGCATGATAAATAAAAGCCCGACAAGTGTATTTCGGTACACTCAATCAATACGATATGATATCGCCCGGCGTTTGCCTATCCGGTCAAACTCGAGCGGGGTGTCATCCCAATAGATCTATTCATAACAATCGCGCCTCCCAAAGGGAACTAACGGTAGTGATAAGGTTTTAAAAGGTACCTTTTAAGGGTCATTTAAGCCCTTATTCGATCACTACATATCCGTTATTGCTTAATATCGTTCCTTTTCACTTTTAGGTCTCTTGAAGGCAAAATCTTTGGAATGATGCTTATTTGGACGAAAAGCGCGAATATCTGAAGAAAATGGCCAAAGTCGAATCGAGACACTCAAAGTGCTTGAAACATAAAGCGGCGGCCCTGCATATCTGCGGCGCCGTCGGGAAGGAATTTGACGACGGTCGAGCGAAATTGCATGTTTTCAAGGGACGACGTCGAGGTTCTAAAGGTAGGCCGTCGTTACTCGGGCGGCCTAGATCAAACCAAGGCGGCGTCGAGGCGAAGGGGACGGGTCCACGGTCATAAGGTGACGTCGCAAGGTTACGTGGCCAAGCGAAACCCTAATGGCGGCGACACGACGGCGTCACGAAACATAAGGTGGCGCCGTCGCGGATGTAATCTTATATATAGAATCCGAATTTTTCGGTTTAGTGTGTAGTCTTTTGGAGTAAAACCTAAAACCAACCAAAACTTTCTTGTGCGATATTTTGGGTTCTAAACCCTATTATACATCAAGATAAGTATTTACTTCATTAATTTAATTATGTCTTTGATTATTTGTGTGTATGCTTGCATGTTCTCCATGTCGGCTAATTTATTTGTGTGTTTGCTTAGGAATATGAAACTTAATTATTGAATATTGATTGGTTGATACTTATCTTAATTGTAATTAGCTTAGGAGTGCGACTAGGCTATCGTTGTGTTTAATACTTGATAAATCTTTGATAGTTTATGAATGACTTGGTGGTTTCGTTTACTAAACCAAAGATAACCTTAAAGTTAGTTTATGAATGATTTAGTGGATTTTGTTTACTACACTTAAAGGAGAATTCAAAGAGTTAGGGAGAAAGCATACCCTATAACCTTAGAATCCAGCGCAACTAGGAATAAGGGCGTGACAAATCAACCATCAATAGGAGATAATTAAGGAGTAGTAAAACCTAAGTAAACACATCTTTAAACTATCATACAGTACACATCAATTAGACATAGACTATCACAACCTTAGCTTAGATAATTAGATAATAGTAGAGTAATCGGTAGCAATACCAACCCCAAATCCAATACCGAGATTCGTACCTTTTCCATTTCTACAAAATATAAAAATACAAAAATAATCTTCCTCAACCTCAACCTTAGCGTAGTAACTTCTCACTAGCATTCCTATTCCCCAGAGAGCGATATCAATACCCGTGGCTTACCCTAATTACTACACTACAACGATTAGGTTCATCGCCTAGGGTGTTATAAAACTTGCTCGAAGAAAAGGAAGTTTCCTTGACCCGAGCGACGTGTGGCGTTATCAAGTTTTTGGCGCGTTGCGGGAATAGAATAGCTAGTTAGTAGTCCACCTCGTTTAGGTTTCTTTGCTTGATTCCTATCAAGTAAATTTTCTTTTATTAGCTTCCTCGTAGTCTATCCCCTTCTTTGTGCCTTTGTTCGTAAAACTTTTCCATTGACTCTTGGTTCACCATTATGGAGAAGCGAATCCACCAAAACTTTCACCCAATCAACGAAATCCACTACATAATCTACCCTTTCCACTCCAAAATGAGATCTTGAGGTTCCAAGCAACATCATGATGAATCCTTTCACGAGGCTTGGACTCGAATTAAATATTTATTGCAAAAAGTCCTTTATCATGGTATTGACTTACTGTTTCCACTGCAATTCTTTTACACTCGTATCGCCCACGAAACCCAAAGGAGGCTTGACTATGTAGCGGATGGGGATATTTGGGGATGTGGTGTTCGACATGCATGGGAAACCTTTGAGATTCACGCCCAATTTAGAAGTGGAACATGGGACCCAAAAAACGAATCTTTAGACCTATTTTCAATTTGGAAATTTCGGTCGGAAAGGTTGTTTAGGAAGGAGATGATTAGAGTTGAGGTACCAAGGTGCATGTCATGGTTAGGCGCTACCACAATACAAAATGAATACATAGGTGATCTTGATAAGATGGAGGATAGAGTAGAAAATCCAACCCCATCGGATAACCCACAAGTCTTACCATCACTGAGGAACACATCGCCTATAACTTACCGGAAGAAGTAGAAGAGACTATAGGAACCCCAATTAGAGAACCTTTGGACCAAGCGCCATTAGAGAATGTAGGTTTAGATGCTTGTTGTCATGACCTCTCTCTTAGTCCTAGGGAAGTTCCATATTTTGATGAACCGGAGCCTCACTTAAAACCTTACCCAATTTTCCGTCTTTAGATGTGAATCTTGGAATTGAATTAGGCCCCAATCCACCCATCAAAATAGATAGTCCGGGTAGTTGCTTGATAAAGGTGGTAGATTCTAGGCCACGTAGAGTAGAAGCCGATATAGGAGTAACCCATGGCCTTACACACTTATATCACCCATTCATGGTTGATAACAAGAAACACTATGGGTTTAAACCGGGTTTATTAGGTCAAGATGGATCCTTAACCATGAATCTTTTGAAGTTGGTAGAAAATGATCCATTCTTAGGAGAGAAATTTGATTCTCTCACTACACCAATAGACTTAGGTAAGGTTATAATGAATAGAGCACACTTCTTTGAGCATATAAATTACCCATCATCCTCTCCTCACGTAGCAAATTTCCACCCTAATGGTGTGTATTGCTACTATCACCCACTTGAACTTAAGTGTAGGGAAAACTTCCCTTTATACATTAAATAAGGGTAGAGTCGGGGCTCGTGACTCGAACAAAAACAAGCGCTTCTTGGGAGGCAACCCATGTGTATTTGTTTTCATTTTCATTTATTGTGTCGTATATCTTTTATTAATTGTTTATTCTCATGTTTAAATTTGTAAAAATGCTTTATTTTGTTTTTAACCGTCTTAATTGCATATAAAGGTATTTTACATAAGGGATAAGTGTAGGGAGGATTACACGTTTTCATAAGAAACGTGAACATGAGAATAACAATTAACTAAAAGATATATATGTTTGTTTGTTCGAGTCAAATGCTTGTATCGAGTCATAATGGATGTTTTTGCGAAATTTTTCCAAATTCTAAAGATGTAAATTTTCGAATTTTTTCGGAAAATCGAGACCGGTTTTGTCGGGATAACTGGCGTCGAGATTGCAACTGACGGCGTCGGGAAGGAATAAAAACATCGACTTACTTTTCTCGTTTTACGAGCTACTTGTAAAATTTTGGAATTTTCCGGATCTTAACTTTCAAAACAAATTGTAAACATCCATTCCACAAGCATTATATCCTAGTTTAAATCGAGTCTTATGTATATTATTACCGCCGATTTTACGCGAAGGTTTCGTTTGTTTTCTTCTAGTGTGCGAGGTTTAGTTTGTCAGAAGAAGTTACACAAGTTTGGAAGGAGCCTTTCACGCAAAAACTCTTCTTGGAAAAGATTTAACCACCACTTTTACGGATCCTACCGAGCTAATCGGGGAGTATTAGTTTCTTTCGTTTTAATTACCTTCTATTATCATAACTTTGATACTTTCGGGAACATTGGGGACAATGTTCGGTTTAAGTGTAGGGAGGGAAAATAAAGCGGGAACTTTGAAACTATGCTTATCCTTGACTATTTGCTTTGTCAAGTGTATTTGTGTAATAAACCATGAGAAAATGTAGGTTAGGGTAATTTTAGCCAAATTTAAAATTTTTCATGACGTATAAGAGTGGGCCATTAGTCTTAACAAAAGCGTCTCTTGGATAGGAAGTTGCATGACTAGCACAAAACCTTACCACCTAAATTCCACCCAAATGTGAGGATCGCCCTTAGATTAGTAGGAATTAAAGCATTCATCTTTAATGCTTAGAGTGTGAACCGGTAGTATATTAGATTCTAGAACTTGTTTTGTGATGCATTCGAGATCGCTAGTGAGACTACACTTGTGTAGTTAGGAATAACTAAATGATAAGAGGCATTAGGATAAACCCTTGTTTGATACTGTAATATAATTACTTCTTCCATATCGGTTGAGTAATTCCCCACACCCTTCTTGTTGTACTCATCTTTAGTACACGATACCCTAGTTAACCCCTCGAGCCTATCCTTTTCGCGGTTCTCGTGATGTTTCGGTTTTCCGGATATCAATGAAGAGCATTGTTTACCCCACCCCAAATATACACCCAAATCGCCTTAGCCTACCTTTATTGCACTCACTTTTAGTGCAATTTATGTTATCACCCAAAACCCTTAGTTCAATTATCACGGTTGCTTGCATGAGTTGCTAAGTCGAGTCATATCCTTTGTATACTGATTTTGGGATGATTGGGATTCATGGGAAAAGTTAAAGTTTATGAAATATAGGAAGAGAACGTTAAACTCAAATTCCTTTGTTTGCATAATAATGTACTCAAGTGTTTTGATCTTTTCAATTCGGGTCAAATTAGTGTTAGAGTAATAAAACTCAAGTGTAGGGATGTGTCTATAAATCCCTATCATTTTGATGTACCGTCTTGGATGGTAGAGTAAAAGTGTATGCACAAAAAAAAAAAAAAAAAAAAAAAAAAAAACCATACGGGCTACCATCCTACATCTATCTTTTAAATTATGTTTGTTTATTTTCGTTGCCTAGAGTTTTAGAGTGTCGAGTCTTGGCTTAGCAACGCCATTCTTCATATACTTGCAACATAGAGATTTTGACTATCCACCACTAAATAGCCTATCCCACCAAACCCTTCATTTCCCTACCAGTAAGCCTAACATTACAACCCTTTAAAGACCTCTTTGATAGTCTTTCCTAGGTGCTTACGCCAAAGCGACGGAGGTTTGATCTATTCTCAAGCCTATGGTAATCTATGTACTAGGACCGGTTAATGAGTGTTTATCTTCCATTTCGATTTGTTGTATTTCATATATACACGAGAGAGATGTGAGTATCCAAACACCCCATGTGAGGTGCTAGTATGTAATTTCGTGCTTGTTATGACTTTATGGGCTTATATGTGTTGTGGACCGCTTTGAATGAATGCTTCATGACCCCTAACTTATAAATTAATTGGCTAAAAGCACATTTACTTGAGGACAAGCAAATACCAAGTGTAGGGATATTTGATAAGGTTTTAAAGGTACCTTTTAAGGGGTCATTTAAGCCCTTATTCGATCACTACATATCCGTTATTGCTTAATATCGTTCCTTTTCACTTTTAGGTCTCTTGAAGGCAAAATCTTGGAATGATGCTTATTTGACGAAAAGCGCGAATATCTGAAGAAAATGGCCAAAGTCGAATCGAGACACTCAAAGCTGCATTGAAACATAAAGCGGCGGCGTCATTGCATATCTGCGGCGCCGTCGGGAAGGAATTTTATGACGGGTCGAAGCGAAATTGCATGTTTTCAAGGGCGGACGTCGAGTTCTAAAGAGTAGGTCGTCGTTACTCGGGCGGCCTAGATGCAGCCAAGGCGGCGTCGGAGTGAAGGGACGGCGTCACGGTCATAAGGTGGCGCCGTCGCAAGGTTTACGTGGCCAAGGCGAAACCCTAATGGCGGCGACACGGCGGCGTCACGAAACATAAGGTGACGCCGTCGCGGATGTAATCTTATATATAGAATCCGAATTTTCGGTTTTAGTGTGTAGTCTTTTGGGTAAAACCTAAAACCGAACCAAGGCTTTCTTGTGCAGTATTTTAGGGTTCTAAACCCTATTATACATCAAGATAAGTATTTACTTCATTAATTTAATTATGTCTTTGATTATTTGTGTGTATGCTTGCATGTTCTCCATGTCCGGCTAATTTATTTGTGTGTTTGCTTAGGAATATGAAACTTAATTATTGAATATTGATTGGTTGATACTTATCTTAATTGTAACTAGCTTAGAGTGCGACTAGGCTATCGTTGTGTTTAATACTTGATAAATCTTTGATAGTTTATGAATGACTTGGTGGATTTCGTTTACTAAACCAAAGATAACCTTAAAGTTAGTTTATGAATGATTTAGTGGATTTTGTTTACTACACTTAAGGAGAATTCAAGAGTTAGGAGAAAGCATACCCTATAACCTTAGAATCACAACGCAACTAGGAATAAGGGCGTGACAAATCAACCATCAATAGGAGATAATTAAGGGTAGTAAAACCTAAGTAAACACATCTTTAAACTATCATCACAGTACACATCAATTAGACATAGACTATCACAACCTTAGCTTAGATAATTAGATAATAGTAGAGTAATCGGTGCAATACCAACCCCAAATCCAATACCGAGATTCGTACCTTTTCCATTTCTACAAAAATATAAAATACAAAAATAATCTTCCTCAACCTCAACCTTAGCGTAGTAACTTCGCTAGCATTCCTATTCCCCAGAGAGCGATATCAATACCCGTGGCTTACCTAATTACTACACTACAACGATTGGGTTCCACCGCCTAGGGTGTTATAAAACTTGCTCGAAGAAAAGGAAGTTTCCTTGACCCGAACGACAGCGTGTGGCGTTATCGAGTAACATAGTTGGGATTCAAGGTTGTCCCACGTAATAGTGTTTTCGGTTTCAGTCCGAAAAGAGTTTTGCATGTTTCTCACCCCAAAGTTTTATAAAGCAAATAAATAAGAGTAAAAGTGGGGCTATAAACTCACCTCAGCAGTTCGGTGAATAAAGCACAATGAATTCAAGTAACAAGTAGCTCCAACACGCAACCTAAATTAGTACAGCAAGTCTCAGTTTGCAGTTTTGTGTACTCACGACTCGAAGTGCGTGAATAAATTTAAGTGTTTACAAGTGGTTGTGTTTAATGTTGCTTGTGTGGCAAAGTTTACGTTTAAAATCGTTTTAAAGTGTTTGTGAAAAATCATACGTTGTCGGTAAAGTATAAATAAATACAACATTGAGTGATATGATATGTACATATATAAGTGAATGTGTTTTTATGTATATATATTGTAGAGTTAGTGAGAAATATTTTTATTACTTTTGTTTTAAATATTCTCTTGTCTTTTAGTCGGGTTTTAGTATTAAAACTAAATATATTAATTTGTGAAATTACAAACAAGATGTGTCGGGAATAAATTGTTTTGACATTTTATTATTAGTTAAAATGTATAAGTTTGGGGTCCAAAATAGTTGTTAGAATGTAAATATATATATATATATATATATATAAAAATGTCAAGTATTGAACTTGAGGTTGGAATTGTCTGAGTTATATAAGTTATAAACTTATACGGGTTTTAAGAAAAGTAACAACTAGTTTAAATTTAGAAATTTTGAATCGCCAATGAGTGAAACTTGTAAAAGTAGCAAAAATAAAAAAGCTTCCACCCAGTTCGAACACGGGTGGTTTGTGTGACTATTTAACGAACCACCAAAGGAGCCAAGTGCTCTTTTAGTTTTAATATTACAACAGCTTTATACTTAACACATTTTAGGTACATTTTGAAAATGGGTTTATGAGTTTCTTTTAAAAATAAAATCTCCAAAGAGACACTAGAAGGATTGAACACGGTCTCATTGGGTTAAATATAATGAGACTACCACTGGAGCCAAGGCTCTTTCTTGTCATTCTTTACATATTAGAGTTACTTAAGGGATATCTTTTCTGTTTCATTTTGCTATAAATCACACTCTCGTTATATCTTGGCGTGGGTTTTGCATGAGTTTCATTGTTTTTGTTTTCATTTCTTCTTCAAAATTGTTTTGCCATTTAACGAGACCCAAGAGCTTGCCATGCAAGAAAAATATTAACCACTTAACTACTTAAGCATGCTAGTCTGAAAGCGTACATTGGTGTGTATGTCGATATGTCTTGAAAATATGCACATGCTTATTTTTAAGGTACTTACAAGTATTAAACGAGTTCGAAATTTGCCACAAGTTGAAAACATAACATGGTCATCTTTCACGTATCTATGAATGTATGTATGAATTATATATGTTGAAGTCAGTGAGTAAACCAAGTAACCCATTTATAAAAACTTTATGTATGCATGAAACTTAAAGAGAAAAGTAATAAGCGAGATGAAGGTAGGTCGATGCTCACAGTGAGTCGAGACTTAGTGTGCCGAATGAGATGGCGAGTGAATGAGTGAGAAAAGCTCGAGATGGAAGAAACCCGATGTGCCAACTAGCTTTCGAAAGCTTACACCCGAACAACACTTAACCCAAAATGAACTTGTAAACTTATGAAAATGAAACCCGAAACCTTGCTTCTAAACCTTTATGCTCGTTATCAAGTACCCTTAGTTTTCTTTTGAGTGTTTGAAAGTTTAATGAGTTTGAAAAGGGTGTGGAAGAGTAAGTGTGGGGGTCGACGTGAGCTAGAGTAACCCAAGAGAAATCCAAACTTCCGAGACTAAGCTTTGCATATACTTAGAGGTTTTTGAATGAGATTTTTGTAAGTGAAATATGTAATGAGCTAAGGCTCGTGGGTTTTTAAGAAGAAAAGAGGAAGAAACCTTTGGTTAAAGACCAAGAGTCTTTGTTGAGCTTGGATACATGCAAATCTTGATTTTACTACAACCTAGGAAGTATCTTAAGAACAAGCAAATGGGTTTGTGGTCTTTGAATGGTATTCGACAGCTACAAGGACAAAAGGGATAAGAAAATGAGTTGTGTGCATGGGAACATGTTTCCTTAAGTTTCAAAGTCAACTTATCTAGATACATGATGGATCTTATGTTTATTTCTCTAACAAAGTTTCAAGGTTAGTGTATTTACAAGGTTTTGGATGAGATGGGAGTACTTGTGGTACATTCGGTTACAAGAAAAGAAGAAAGGAAAGACCTCAAATTTTCGTTATGTATATCGTGTCCGTTTGAGCTTAAATGTGAGTCACGGTGTCCCGTTTGATGCTTTTGCACAAGCGTGTAATATATAATTTTAGCATGTTTTTATAAAAGTAACTAAAAATAAAAATAAAATATTAATTCTAACTTGTAGAAATATTTATTTGACTTAAGCCATAATTAATTTAGTGTTACATAATATTATTGAGGTGAATTGGGTTTGGGCTAGGACCAAGAAGAACAAAGGGTTTGGGTTGGACTTGTGAGTATCACGGAGCCCAAGAAAATAAAATGAATTGGATTGGATCGGTTTGGGCTTAGAGGCCGATGCGAGATGAAATATAAAAGTTTATTATATATTTATTTTATAAAAAAAAATCATTATCGAGGTCGATCACGAGAAAAAAATATATCCGTGACTTGTCGTGTTTAGAGTTCAAGCGAAGAAGAAAAAAAAATATAGTAGCGAAAATCGGAAGGAAATTTACGAGTTGTTATATTTGATCACTTTTGTATCCGTTATTACTTAATATCGTTCCTTTTCACTTTTAGGTATCTTGAAGGCAAAATCTTGGAATGACACTTATTCGACGAAAAGGAGCGAATATACAAAGAAAATGGCCAAAGTCAAGAATCGAGCCACTCTGTTCTTTGGGCCCGAGGGGACGGCGTCGGTGTTATCTCTGACGCCGTCGCATCACTTTTGTGACGGCTCAAGAGCTAAATTGCTTCTTTACAAGTGGCGGTGTCGAGGCTTTAAAAGAGTAGGTCGTGGCAACTCGACGGCCTAGATTTGATCCGTGACGGCGTCAGAGGCGAAGGGACGGCGTCACAAGCATAAGGTGACGTCGTCGCAAGACTAACGTGGCCAGGCGAAACTCTAATAACGGCGACCGACGGCGTCACAAATTAAAGGTGGCCGTCATGAATGTAATCTTATATATAGAATCCAATTTTTAGTTTTCGAGTGTAGTCTTTTGGAGTAAAAACTTAAACCGAACCAAGGTCGTCTTGTACAAGATTTTAGGGTTCCAAACCCTATCTTACATCAAGATAAGTGTTTTACTTCATTAATTTAATTATGTCTTCAATTACTTGTGTGTATGCTTGCATGTTCTCCATGTCCGGCTAATTTACTTGTGTGTTTTCTTAGGGTGTATGAAACTTAATTATTGAATATTGATTGGTTGTCTCTTATCTTAATTGTTAATGATCTAGTAATGCGATAGGTCATCCGTTGTGTAGTTAATGCTTGATTAATCTTTGTGAACCTTAGTTTATAGCACCTAGAGTTGTTGTAGGCTAAACCATCCGAAGAGTACCTTAGAGTTAAAATTTATAAATCCTAGAGACTTTGTAGGCGATAACCTTTGGTAGTTTCAAAGATTAGGGACAAACGCATACCCTACGACCTTAGACACACAACGCGATTAAGAGTAAGGACGTGACAATTCAACCATCAATAGGAGATAATTAAGGAGTAATAAAACCTAAGTAAACACATCTTTAAACCACCATACGAGCACACGATAATTAGACATAGACTACCCTCACCTTAGTTAATTAGATAATTAGATAGTAGAAGTAATCGGTGAAATACCAATCCCCAAATCCAAATCCCGAGTCGTACCTTTCAATTTCCTAAAAATATAAAAGATAAAAATAATCTTCCTCAACCCCAACCTTAGCGTAGTAACCTCTCACTAGCATTCCTATTCCCCAGAGAACGATATCAATTCGTGGCTTACCCTAATACTACACTACAACGATTAGGTTCATTGCCTAAGGTGTTGAAAACTTGCTTGACGAAAAGGAAGTTCCTTTGACCCCGAACGCACTATGTAAGCGTATCAAGTTTTGGCGCTTTGCGGGAATAGAATAGCTAGTTAGAGTCCACCTCATTTAGGTTTCTTTGCTTGATTCCTATCAAGTAAATTTTTTCTAATTTTTAGCTTCCTCGTAGTCTATCCCCTTCTTCGTGACCTTTGTTAGTAAAACCCATCACTTTTCATCATGGAAGGTGATAAACCACCAAATAAATACCCACCGCTGATCCAAACCTCGCCAACCAACTTCGAGCTTGTATTGTTAGTGAAATTGAGAGCTTAGAAAACTAAATAGAATAATTGATAATACGGCGAGGAAGCCCTTAAGGAATCTACTAACCACAGAGATAGTGATTCAACCTCAAGTGATTCGGATGATGACTTAGAAGATGGAGATTATAAGGTGTTAGAAATTATGGAGGATTGTAAGGAGGAGAAAGAACTTAGGGAGTATTTCGACTCATACCCTAAGAGGAAGGAAACCGCCTATCACTATAACGTAGTTCACTTCCCGAGACCACCCTTCGAGCCTCGCATAAGAAGGGGTAATCCTAAAAACATCAAAATACCATGTATGATTGGATACTTATATAGGGATCACACCTACATTGACTATAAGGCTCCCATGAATATAATGTCTAGGCTCTATTACAATTGGATCATGAGCAAAAAGTTAGAACCTATGAGGGACCCCTTTCGACCTAAGAAAGCAAGTAACTATGTCGGAAGGGTTAAAGGATTGCATGTCTTCGTAGGTAACTTCACATATAGATGTGATTTCATGATCTTGGAAAATGTTAAGGGCATCATTGATGGATTTTTAGGGGATGTGATACTTGGGAGACCATTTATAGAGGAGTCTAAGATGGTTTATGATCGAGAGAAAGGAATAATCGAGTTCTCAAATGAAGCCGAGAGTGTTAAATATATAATGCCCCACAAAAATAAGAAATTTGAGGGTATTGACGATTTAGATGTGGACAACATTCCGGCATTTGAAGTAGACTGGAAGAACAAGGTTTACTACACTGCTTGTCTTGAGTTAGGCCCTGCATACATTCGTGATGAGAGAAGGGTTAAGGAGATCGAATGGGCCTCTAAGATTGAGACAACGTAGGGGCACAACTACGAGTCTAGCTACAAGACTCATAAATAAAGAAAAGCGCTTCGTGAGAGGCAACCCATGCTTAATTGTTTGCTTGTTTGTGTCATATATCTTTTATTAATTGCTTAATCTCATGTTTAAATTTGTAAAATGCTTTATTTTGTTTTAACCTCGTCTTAATTACATATAAAGGTATTTTACATAAAGGATAAGTGTAGGGAGGATTACACGTTTTCAAAGGAAAGCGTAAACATGAAATTTCAATTGATTAAAAGATATACATGTGTTTGTTCGAGTCAAATGCTTGTATCGAGTCATAATGGATGTTTTGCGAGGAAATTTTCCGATTCTAAAGATGTAAATTTTCTAGAATTTTTTCCAAAATCGCGAGACCGCTTTTTGTCGAGAATAACTTTGACGGCGTCAGATCGCAACTCGACGGCGTCGGAAGGAGAAAATAATCGATTACTTTTTCTGCTTTTCCGAGCTACTTATAATTTTTGGAATTTTCCGGTCTTAATTTTCCGAAATTATGTAAACATCCATTCCACAAGCATTATATCCTAGTTTAGTAGAGTCTTATATATATTATTATCGCCGATTTCGCGAAGGTTTCGTTTGTTTTCTTCAAGTGTGCGGGTTTAATTTAAGAAGAAGATACATAAGATTGGAAGGAGCTTTTCACGCATACATTCTTCTTGGAAAGGATTTAACCACCACTTTACACGGATCCTACCGAGCTAATCAGGGGAGTACTAGTTTCTTTCGTCTTTTCTTACCTTCCATTATCATAACTTTGATACCTTCGGGGAACATTGGGGACAATGTTCAGTTTAAGTGTAGGGAGGGAAAATAAAACGGGAACTTTGAAACTATGCTTATCCTTGATTATTTGCTTTGTCCAATTGCATTTGCGTAATAAACCATGAGAAAATGTCGGTTAGGGTAATTTTGGCACCAAATTTAAAATTTTCATAACATATAGGAGTGGGCCATTAGTCTTAACAAAAGCGTCTCATGGATAGGAAGTTATATGACTAGCACAAAAACCCTTTACCACTTAAATTCCACCCAAAATGTGAGGATCGCCTTTAGATTAGTAGGAATTAAATCATTCATCTTTAATGCTTAGTGTGTGAGCAGTAGTATCTTAGATTCTAGAACTTGTTTTGTGATGCATCCCGAGATCGCTAGTAAGACTACACTTGTGTAGTTAGGAATAACTAAATGATAAGAGGCATTAGGATAACCCTTGTTTGATACCGTAATATAATTACTTCTTCCACATCGGTTGAGTAATTCCCCACACCTGCGTTGTACTCATCTTTAGTACACGATACCCTAGTTAACCCCTCGTAGCCTATCCTTTCGCGGTTCTCGTGATGTTTCGTTTTTCGGAATATTAATGAAGAGCATTGTTTACTTGATGAGTGTGTAAATACTCATCATTTTGTTTTAATCGAACTCGCAAAAGCGTCTAAAATGCTCGAATGCATCAAAATATCGAAAATATTCCAAAATTGCATTTTATATGTTTCGGATGCAAATGTTCAAAATCGATGAAAATGAGCAAAGTTTGCATAATTGGCGATTTCGGTCCCCAGTTTCAAAATTGTCGAAATAATCCCGAGCACATAATTTCAAAAGAAAAATCACCAAAGGTCCTTTTAAATCATAAGTTGTCAAATTTAGTCCTTTGGTGAAAAATATAAAAGTTTGAGAAAATTACAAGTTTGGTCCCTCAAGTTTAAAATTTGGCAAAAATGGTCCTGAAAATTGAAAATGTCAGTTTTGGTCCTTGTACTATTGACACTTGTCATATTCAGCCCCTGAAACATCTTTGCAGGTTTGGCAGTTCTGGTCCTCCCATTTTCAGAAATTACAAACAAGGCCCTTGAATTATTAAACCCTTTATAACACCCTTTGGACCAAGTCAAACCCATATGACCCCTGCCACTTACCCATTTGACCCTTGACCCTTCCTTTTTGAACCCTTGGTCAAAACAAGTCAAAACTCCCAAGTTGCCCGCCCCACTGTTTACCTTCTTCCACTTGTGCCTGCAACTCATCCATCACTTCCTCCCCAGACCTTATCACCTCAAATCCTCCCCCTCATCATCACCTTACTCACTACAGTCCACCCCCCCCCCTAGTGCTATATCAGAGCCCAACTGTCAAACCAATTTTCCCGCCAAAACCAATCAAATGGCCATATTACACTCAAGTGATCCAGTGGACATGGAATCAAGTGGGAATCACTCAGAGACACGTGGAAAGCTTATTTTCATATAAAAAGAGGAAGAAGGAGCAAAGAGAAGGCAGTAGTTAATTTTTATTTTTACATGTATGTCGTTTTTCTTATTATCATGTCTTAAATAGTTTGCAGTTGTAATTTCCAGTTCATTTGTCTCAAACAAAAGTATTTAAGAGTTTTGCAACTCTGTTTAAGTGATAATTTAAGTTAATGTTCAATTTCCATCCTTTATGTTCACTGTTGAGATTTTTATTTTCAAACCCTTTTGTTAAAGCTTTTAGCAGCTCAATTTTAATCTCATATAAGCTTATATAAGCTTATAATAGCTTTTTGTAAGCTTATAATCAAGTTTCAAGCATCTTTAGAATCTGGTCAATGAAAGTCAACATGGAGCAAATTTGATGCAGGATTGTAATGGGTGGTACAGACATGTTCTTGGGGTTGATTTGGAAGCAATGGGTTGGTTTAAAATAGGTAGTGGTTCATTGGTTCTGTTTTCAAGCCATAGTGGCTAAAGGACATTTTGTAAGTGCTTTTCATTAGTTATAGCATAATCTGTTTTAGTAGTCTCAAGTGGTTAAAACCTGTTGGATTAGTAGTAATTAGGTTAAGTAAGTATAGTTTGATCAAAAATTTATGCTTGTTCAGTCATTGGTATAGATTTAGTTTGCAAAACAATAGTTAAAGGTGTGTTTGGATCCACTGTTTTAGCTATCTTTTGGATATGTGCAGTGGATAAGGCCTCTTGGTTTATGTTTGTTTAGCTAATGTACACCCTTATCTGTCTTAATTTTGTGCTTGCAAACACCTAAAGTCAACATCAAGTAAAATATGTCTCACTGCTTCACTGTTATGAAGTTTGGATTACCAATATCTTGATTTGTGTTTGGAATTAGTAAACATTGCTTGCAGTGAGTTCATTACAACATATTACATCCATATCAGTCTAAAAATTGCTCTCAACTTTCATTTTGGTCAAAGTTCTTAACTGCCTTAAAAAGTCAAAAAACTAAAAAAGTGGATTTGAGCTCAGTTAGAAGGAATTTTCATGAACTCATCTCTGGGTCTTATCAAGTGAAATTTGTTGCTTCATAAACTTCAACTGGTCCCCTTACTTATCACCATTTTATTAGATTTTTGAAATTTTTTTAGAAGCCTCAAAACTGCTTCTCTTTTAGGTCCCAAGTGCCCTGTTCACACTGCTCATTGTAAACTGGGATTTTCTCAGATTTGTGCAAGCTTGCACAGGGCTCATAAGAGCTTCCCAAGGTCTGATTTTTGGTTTGCTAGGTCTCACCCAGGTCTAGTTTAAGTCTCTGTATTTGGTTTTTGTTGTCTAGCTTATTTGAGTACTTATTTTCTTGCTGCAAGTAGACACCCACAAACTGTTTTTTTTTGCTTAAATCTCAAAACATCAAATCATAGCAAGTTGCAATCCAGAGGTTTAAGATAGTTGTTTTCTGTTGCATTTTAGTTATTTTAGCATATTAGAGCTTCTGTGATCAGTGGGTTGTCTTTGGCTTTCATTTGGCTTATTAAAGTGCTTATTTATAAGCACTTGCTATAGATTTCATTTCTTGCAAACAAGCACTGTTTTTCTATTTTCCTAGATTCTAAATATTATTTTAGACTTTTCTTGAATTTTTCACATTTTCTAGGTCAGTTTGCTATTTTTCTTAATTAAAAACAATTTTAAGCATTTTTAATTAGCTTTTATTGCAAATAAATCGAAAAGTTCAAAAAATAAGTTTTCATTTTTCTTAGATTAAGATAAATATAAAAAGTAAAAAGTAATTTTCAGATTTTCATAGTTTATTTTGTAATTTTTAATAATTTAATTAGTTTTAAATAGTTTAAAATCCATAAAAATAGAAAATAATCGGAAAAATATAAAAATAGTTTTGAAAATTCTATTTTGTTATTTTAGATTTTTCTAAGTCTTAATTTTATTTTTCTAGGTTTATTTCCTATTTTCTTGTAGTTTAGGTTATTATTTAATAGTTAAAAATAGTTTTTAATTAATAATAATTAGATAAATAGTTATAAAAATAATTTTCTTTTTCTAGTAATTTTCTTTTATCATTAGGTTTATAAAAATATAATTTTCATATTTTTAGGGTTAATATTGTGTAAAGTTTCACGTTTTCATTTGTACGTAACGTAGTTTTAAAATTCAGTTCTATAAAAACATAAAAACAAAAACATCATTGTAAAAATAGTGATAGCGTTTATTTAATAGTTTTTATCTTTTTAATTTCCTTTAATTTGTATTTAAGCCGTTGTAATTTGTTGGCTATTTACGTAGTTATAATCAATCAAATCTCAGATCTGCTCAAATCTTCTCGATCACTACACGTATGACTATTCTCGCACGACTCGTTGGGACATAACGACCTGGGGAAACACTATACTCTCCTGGACTTCATTGCATTTGTTTCCATATTGTTTTAAGTTTGTTACAGTTAGCCATTCACAAGTGGCTAGCTTGCGTGACTAAACTTGACTGTTTGGGAGCGAATCAGCACTCCACCCCCAAATGTACACCCAAATCGCCTTAGCCTACCTTATATGCACTCACTTTTAGTGCATTATTGTTATCACCTTAAAAACCCTTAATTCAATTATCTAGTTGCTTGCATAAGTTGCTAAGTCGAGTCGTATCCTTTGTACACAGTTTTGGGACGATTAGGACTCATGGGAAAAGTTAAAGTTTATGAAATGACGGGAAGGGAGCGTTAAATTCAAATTCCCTTTATTTGCGTAATAATGTACTCCAAGTGTTTTGATCTTTTCAATTCGGGTCAAATTAGTGTTAGAGTAATAAAACTCAAGTGTAGGATGTGCCTATAAATCCTATCATTTTGATGTTACTATAGAGGATGGTAGAGTAAAAGTATATGAAGAAAAAAAATCGAAAAAAAAAAATAGAAAAGAGAAAAAAAAAGTAGAGTAGAAAAAAAAACATACGGGCTACCATCCTACATCTATCTTTAATTTATTTTCGTTTGTTTCAGTTATCTAGAGTCTAGAGTGTCGAGTCTTGGCTTAGCAACGCCATTCTTCGCATGCTTGTAACAAAAAGATTTTTGACTTGCCACAACTAAATAGCCTATCCCACCAAACCCTTTGCTTTCCTACCGTAAGCCTAACATTACAACCCTTTAAAAGTCCTCTTGGATAGTCTTTCCTAGGTGCTTACGCCAAAGCGATGGAGGTTTGATCTAGTCTCAAGCCTATGGTAATCTATGTACTAGGACCGGTTAATGAGTGTTTATCTTCCATTTCCAACTTGTTATATTTCATATACACCGAGAGATGTGAGTATCCAAACACCCCATGTGAGGTGCTAGTATATAATTTCCGTGCTTGTTATGACTTTCATGGGGCTTATATGTGTTGAGGATTGTTTTAAACCAATGCTTCATGACCATAACTTCTAAATTAATTGGCTAAAGCACATTTGCTTAAGGACAAGCAAATACCAAGTGTAGGGATAGTTGATAAGGTTTTAAATGTACCTTTTGAGGGTCGTTTAAGCCCTTATTTGATCACTTTTGTATCCGTTATTACTTAATATCGTTCTTTTTCACTTTTAGGTATCTTGAAGGCAAAATCTTGGAATGACACTTATTCGGACGAAAAAGGCGAATATACAAAGAAAATGGCCAAAGTCAAGAATCGAGCTACTCGGATCTTTGGGCGAAGGGGACGGCGTCAGTGTTATATGCGACGCCGTCGCATCACTTTAATGACGGCTCAAGAGCCAAATTGCTTCTTTACAAGTGGCGGTGTCGGGGCTTTAAAAGAGTAGGTCGTGGCAACTCGAATGACCTAGATTTGATCCAGACGGTCGAGATCGAAGGGACGGCGTTACAAGCATAAGGTGGCGCCGTCGCCAAGACTAACGTGGCCAGAGCGAAACTCTAATAACGGTGACCCGGCAATCACAAATTAAAAAGGTGACGCCGTCATGAATGTAATCTTATATATAGAATCCAATTTTAAGTTTTCGAGTGTAGTCTTTTGGAGTAAAACCTAAACCGAACCAAGGTCAGTCTTGTACAAGTATTTTAGGGTTCCAAACCCTATCTTACATCAAGATAAATGTTTTACTTCATTAATTTAATTATGTCTTCAATTACTTGTGTGTATGCTTGCATGTTCTCCATGTCGAGCTAATTTACTTGTGTGTTTGCTTAGGGTATATGAAACTTAATTATTGAATATTGATTGGTTGTCTCTTATCTTAAGTTAATGATCTAGTAATGCGATAGGTCATCCGTTGTGTAGTTAATGCTTGATTAATCTTTGTGAACCTTAGTTTATAGCACCTAGAGTTGTTGTAGGCTAAACCATCCGAAGAGTACCTTAGAGTTAAAGTTTATAAATCCTAGAAACTTTGTGGCGATAACCTTTGGTAGTTTCAAAGTAGGGACAAACGATACCCTACGACCTTAGACACACAACGCGATTAAGAGTAAGGACATGACAATTCAACCATCAATAGGAGATAATTAAGGAGTAATAAAACCTAAGTAAACACATCTTTAAACCACCATCTGAGCACACAATAATTAGACATAGACTACCTCACCTTAGTTAATTAGATAATTAGATAGTAGAAGTAATCGGTATAAATACCAATCCCCAAATCCAAATCCGAGATTCGTACCTTTCCATTTCCTAAAAAATATAAAAGATAAAAATAATCTTCCTCAACCCCAACCTTAGCGTAGTAACCTCTCACTAGCATTCCTATTCCCAGAGAACGATATCAATTCCGTGGCTTACCCTAATACTACACTACAAGCGATTAGGTTCCATTGCTTGGGTGTTGAAAAACTTGCTTCGATTTAAAAGGAAGTTCCTTTGACCCGAGCAGCTGCGTGTAAGCGTATCGACAATTAAAGCTAACATGAACCAAACAATATGAATAAGGTTTGATCCAACACATTAGACATACCATAATGAAGTGGTATTCTATGAGTATTAGAATTGTGAAACTATATCAGAATTCCATAGATAACTTAATTCTCTTTGGACCAAATACTTGTCAATTGGGTCGAGCCAAATTGCATATAAAGTATTTACGAACCAAGTGCATGCAATAATGTATATTCATTGAACAATACAAGAATCTTATGTTCATGTGTTCACAAGAAGACATAATTGTTCAAGGATTATATGTTCATGTGTTAACAAGAAAACAGAACATTTTAATAATACATTATAAGTCTTTGAATAATTCAAAGGCCTTATGTTTATGTGTTAACTAGAATACATAACTCTTTTACTATATATACTTTATGTTATAAGTCATTGACTAATTCAAGGACTTTATAATTATGTCTTAACATGTAAGCATAATTATACTAACAAAAGTAATCATGAACGCAAACTATTGAGTTCTATAGTAATTTCAAATTAATTTTATACTTCAGAATTATGATCATTATCATATAACCATAATTATGTTGACTAAAACATGTAGTCTAATGTTGAAGTATCTATACATAATATCATGACATTTGAATGTAGTAGGGCAACAAACATCTAGCGTGTTCAAGTCCTAGTAGAATCATTATTAGAATGTAATAGGGCAATAAACATCTCACGTGTTTAAGTCCTAGTAGAATTCTTGTTTACATGTAGTAGGGCATTAAACATCTAATGTGTTTAAGTCCTAGTAGAATTATTAGTTTCCTTTACCTTGCGGTCAAGAGATACCAATAATATTGTTATTCCTTGCACACACTTTGAGATTTCTCCCACTTGTGTAAGGTACAACATCATATTATGAAAACAAACAACACGTGATTGATTGTTCAAACGATATGATAATGTCATAGATATCATAAGTAGTTTTAGAACCATAACCTTTAATAAGGAATTGTGGATTATTATTCTATAGATAACACTTGAGAAGCGGCATGTAGGAAGGCAATGTGTTATCTTATAAAATAAAATGCAATTTTCCTTTAAGCGATGGTTGTTCATATTCGGAAAGTAATGGATTATTTCAAAGCTAGTTTGAAATGATATGGGTGACTAACAAGAAATAAATCCGTAGCTCCCATGGCGACAACATTACATGAATGATATTTCAATAATAAATGCAACTGCTCCCTTTGGATTTGTCAACATTGTAAGTGTTACATTTCCAATAGAAAGCATATAGCAGTTTTATATACTTTCCTATTCTCTTCAAATGCCTACGAGTAGCATGTACTTAGGTATTGAACAGAGTATATGAAGTTCTACTTATGTAGACAATGGACTAGCCATTCTTTTATTCAATTAACTTGAATCTTTAGCATGCAATTCCTCTTTTATTATCTACATAGCCCCAAGGGTAATTAGCACTTTAGGAATAATAAGAGTCCAAGAAGATTACCTAGCAAATATACTAGTAATTCCTTTACTCTTTACGGTTTAAACTCATACATCGTGACAAGTGTAGGATGTTATTTATTTTGGTAGCTCTAAACACAATGTTTCCAGTTACACAAAATATTTTATCTTTCAATTAACTCTAGACCACAAAAGGGTAATGAAAGATCATTAATGAGTTTATCTTTGTAATCATATCTTAGTTTGTCAACTAAGGAGAAAAGATAGGTATAAGTCTCACTCTTCTTGCTAGGAAAAGAGACTAAGTTTGTCTTTCGAAGAAAAACAGCTTTGTTTACGAATTATGTTGCAATAACACAATTAATCAGAACATAAAAAGTTCAATTCTAGTATTTTCGATAATTACATTCTTAAAAGAATTAACTACCCAATTAATTACTAATAAGACTAAGATCCATCTTGCAACCCACTTAATTACCATAGGTCTGACCAGTGCGTAAATAAATAGGACAAGAGGTAAGCGACGAGCATTAATTGCATAATGCAACTCTTAGACTTTATGAGACTATTTAAGGCATTAGTATCAAGTAATAATGTCAAAATCATGTTTAGTTCTCATCTTATGCCTCGGGTTCAAGGTCTGACCAAGCCAACTCGAGATAAGTCGACCAAGTATGAACGTGTAAAAATAACCAAGAGGTCGACCAAAGCGAAATAATTACCATGGGTTGGAAAGGCCCTTAGGTCTGACCAGAGAAGTCAATCCAAATGCACGTGTTCATAGTTGGATGGCATAGACTTAAAATTAACAAATAGGTATGCACATATAAATGTGGTAAAAGTCGTGTACAAAGAAGCATGCAAAACAACTTTGTAACACTAATTATAAAAACTTTTGGTAATGACATTGTAGTGATCATCATGGTTCACGGTAGCTCAATCGAACGCATTGAGGAGGCAGAGGACCGGTGTGCTACCAAGCAATAACCTAGACATCCTTTCGATGTGACTATGCGCACCTCTTTGAACCTCCTTTTGAGTTTGTTCTAGTGGGTGAGCCGTACATCCCAAGTGTTCATAGAGTCTAGTTTTTAAATTCTTGAAAACGTGTTTCATTATATTAGGTCACTTTATTTTACAAAAACGATTTTCCACGAATCAAATAGCTAGTCACAATTGAGCATGTTATTTAGGCGTGTAAATAAAGACCAATATTAATGTCATGGTTATGATATGTATTATTCCATATTGCATACAATTAGGTGTCAAAGCAAGTAATAATGCACATATAGGAATCACAAACATATAATCATAAACATCAATGTAAAACACATATTGTTCCGAGTTCTCTTGCGAGTCTTCCCCAAACGGAGAACCAAAAGACCGTCACTAGGATACAATACCTAGATCGCCCCATACATCGCTTAAAAAGCAATTGAGTGGGTCTTGTGGCCGGAAAACACATAAAACAAGGCAATCTTAATTAACAAGTAATTACGCAATTTTATGTATTTTATAAACAATATGTAATTCTAATTATCATTATAATTCTAATTAACAATTAATTAATTTTAATTAACATTTAATTCTAATTAGCAAGTAATTCTAATTAACATGTAATTCTAATTAACAAGTTAATTCCAATTAGCAAAGTAATTCTAATTAACATGTAATTTAAATTAACAAATTAATTCTAATTATCAATATAATTTAATTTGTGTGTGACTAGTTATTTTTTATTAAAAATTGACAAGTATTGCATATAGTTGTCAAAACAAAATAAAACGAATAACTAAATTACGTTTCATGCAACCTTTTAAACATGTTTATTAATAAGAAACGGTAACCCATAATCGCAAAACGAGATGACTCGTGATGCCACCGCTGGGATTTTAGAACAAGTTAACCAATTAACCTCTACGAGTACGCAGCGCATAAGGTTCTAGTAATCGCAATTACGTTAAACACGTAATTAATAAACAATTAATTAATAAAAGGGATAAACAAAACCTAACCTTGCTTGGCAATTGGACTTTAATAACGAACAAGAAACCAAACGAAACCCCAAGTATCTAAATTTGATACCTCAATGAGTATCACACACAAACCCGATAACGTATACGTTTGATTATGAAGCTAGTCAAGAACGTATTAATAAAACCCAATCAACAATTTGACACCTTGAATTATTCGAACAAGAAAACCAAAGTCTTGCTTTCTTCCTGTACGAGATCATAAACAACCAAGAAAACCTGCTTCCTTACTTATACGATATCGGATAAGTAATATCCGATATCCTCCTTTGTTTCTTTATGCGAGATGTGGTATGACCGAAAAGCAGAAAACAAACCCTCTTTCTTGCTCTTTGTTCGATAACCGAGGAACTAACAAGAATCAACATCAAAACCTAACACATCTTGGATCAATTAATTATGAAAGTATAGGATTTATTCAAAACAAGAACAAGTCAAAAACCCCTAGTCGAATTAAGTTGCAATCGATGTAAGTATTAATGGAAGCAATTGAATCGTTTAGGGATGTTAGGGATATGATCATACGTACAATTGAAGAGGTATGGTTATGTTTATATAGCCAAGGAAACCGACCCTAAGATGGGTTGATTTCTTGGTCGACATGCTTGAAACCCAAGCCAAAATTTCCCTCCTTTTTTCCTCTTGCCCGATCATCAGATAACAAGGCCCAAGGCATCTTTTATTCGACCCAACTTGGAACTCATAACAGTGATCGGGTCAATATTGCATGCATATCGGGTATGTAATTCAAGTATTAAAAATGTTCTACACATATACTCGTGTTTATCGTGTGTGCCCCCATCGGCTCATACACTCTTAGTCGTTTTGTCGTGTTTATAACTCCCACAAACCAACAAGCATTGGGTACCCTCGTGCCTTAGAGGTGGTGTCCTAGGCAAAAAGTGTTGCCACATCAGCAAAACCCTCTATGGCACCAGAAATTCTTTGGCACCACATTTTGTGCCATAACCCTTGACACCAGAAAATGTGGTGCCTATGGATTTTTTTTTACTTTGGTTGTGGTTTGTAATTTGTGTGGGTTGACTAAACTGTTGAGTTTAAGATACATGATATACAAATAATAACATGTAGACGTCACAGAGTACACAGCGGAAGACTTCGAATATAACAGCAATTAATTAACTGAAATAAATGCGTAACATACCTCTTGCAATTTGGTTAGATCTCTTGAGCAAAGATGATGAAGTGGTTTAAAAAATGTTGTCCCTTACCGTTTTACAACTCAAACTAATTGGTGTAAGAATAATGTCTTACCACCACAGTTTTGTACACACGAATTAACCACGAATCAAAGCGATTGCTAGATCTAACACAAGTCCTTTTTTTATGAAAAACAAAACCAAAACACCCTATGGAGGGGGGGTTTGGCCGAATTAATGCAAGAGAGGAGAGGGAGAGATCTAGGGTTAATTCAATGCACAAAAGTTAACCTTAAACCATAACCCTAGACCTGTATATAGTGGTAGAATATCTTGTAGGAAAAGTTAGGGTTTGGGCTTGGGAAAGCCACCTATGGCCGGCCACCTTAGAGGAGGAAAGGGGAACCCGATTCTTTTCCATTTTTAAGTTATTCACCATATAATCTCTCCTTTTACATTTAAAGGTCGTTAGTCATTTCCGTTAAATACTTAATGATCGTTAGACGGACTTTTGTGTAATAATTAATCGTAATCATTAACATTAATTATTAACTTTAATTCTAATTCGTTAATGTGTGCAATCCCGTGGTCACGAGTTTGAATTCGGACATGCACGGTTTTATAAATATATACATATTCCAACAGCTCCCACTTGGATATGTTTACAAAACGTGTAATGACATTGGTTAGCGTCTAGAAACACGCCAATGCCCTCGGTACAACTCGTGTATGGTTTTCTGGAGAAAAACCACTTTGATGATTCATCATCATATTCATCCTTTTGTTTCTTAATTAACTATTATGTTTCTCACTTTATATGATTGATCAAGATTACCAATTCTTCTGAACATATTCTAGAAGACCTTGGGCATGCCCATGCAAACATCTTGACAACCCTACAAGGGCCCCAGCAGTATTATACTTCAAATAAATTTGAAGGAAACAAATCATGTTTTGACTACGAGCAGATTCATAAATTTCGTAACATACGAAAGCAACCCTTATAACTACCGCCACGTATAGCGTTAGATTGCTTCACGTAAATGCACTACATCCATGACAGTTCTCGGTATCTCAAGTCAGAGGATAAATATTCATGATGTACTTAATGACTAAGATCCATATAGTACCATCATGTGAGTGGGATAAGTCCTATACTCAATCCATTGAATATCATCTGAAATTAGTCATGCTACGCATCAATATACTTTTAAGTATATTCTAATACTCAGATTTGTCTTAATTCAATATCATTCCCATGTTATTGATCGACAACGGACTATTTAGAATAACATAAGTTATTCAAGGATTTAAACATGCAAATATAGGATAACATCATAATAAATGAATAATAAACATAACAAAATACTTTATTTCATTTGAATAATAATGTTTACAATATCCTTTTATCTAAAATACTTAGTCACAGATGGGCATGAAACTACTAGCTAAGCGAAGTCCAAACTTATCAGACAAATGATTAAGTTTTTCACCGTAAGGCCTTCGTTAAAGGATACGCTAGGTTATCATCTGTGTGAACTTTGAGATGTAACATATTGGATTTCACAAACACATCAAAACATGATCACAAGTAGGCGATACAATTTAAGGTTTTAGAGAGAAAGAGTTAGAGGTTTGGGAACTTAGTGAGAGAAAATGAAAGTATTATTATGAGCTCCAACTCTCTACCTTGGGAGGTAGAGAGTATTTATAGTCTTACACAAATCGCCACCAATGGGCTGTGGATCAGGCATACAGTGGGTAAAGACCCGTCCGTCCTCCACAGTGTTACTAAACTAAATACTTCCTAACATTAAATAACTACGACTACGAGCTTTCTAACTATTACATATACTTGAGGTGACCGACACTTTAATAACTGGATTTACTAAATCCTAACATTCTCCCCCTAAGGGAGGTCACCTCAAAATACATTGAATACAAGCAGATATTACATTAAAATTGTTCTTGGATTCTTGTTAAAGTTCTTTGCTCTGTAGCCCGTAGTCATTGATTCATCATTGTTGCATGTTTGGTTAATCCAAGTGGAGGTCTTTAACTGATCCACGTGATAATGAGTTTTGAGCCAACTTTGAGATCATCGGCTACCATAAATCTCGACTCTTCCTTTGTAGTGTTGGTATTATGTGATGTTGTGACTTTTGGACCGACATGCTCACATTCGGATCATGATATATTCTCATCATAGTAGCGGAAGCTTTCGATGATTCATGATATTGGCGCAGCTTAGCGAAGCATGGATTGAAAATATCGAGTCATTGATGCACTAATCATGATTTCTTTAGAGATGAATGTGTTGAGTGAGCATGCGGCTATGGATTGACCGCTTCATTCGATCACCGCAAACATCGGGCGTACTGCATACAACAGATTAGTAATAAAGCGCACGAAAGTGTCTTTGATCACTTCGTTGAATTGAGGTACACGACCCACGGTTCCCATTGATCAAGACAATCACCGCTGTGATCGGTATAATTCAAGAACCTCCTTGACAGGTTTCGCAATGCTCTAGTTGTTCTCAAACCGAACGTCTCAAAGAAGACAACACGAGTGAGTGAACCAAATAATTGAGATTCACCGATTGATGAAAAGAGATTTGAAAACAATCGTACTACCGTTAAATATAAATTGTTTTTGCAATACAACGAAGGTTTTAATGAAAATCAATTATTAATCATAAACACCTTTTATTTTGAAATATTAATACACGATCGATGTGCTAAAGAAAAGAGTTTTAAGCACAACGACCGGTTTTCAAAGGTATCCGTCAATCCATAATCGAACCGTGATTGATTCATAAGATTGAATTGCCCCATTGTTTCATTCGGTTGTCACATGGTTGATCTATTGGATAGATCTCACATGCCACCTACCAATAGCTTGTTTCATGTTGGCTCTAGAAGGATTTCCATCTTCATTGTAAATATGTTAGCATATCACTCGGATGTTCCGCAATACCACAAGGATAATGCGTAGGACTCTTAAGATATAATCTCTTTCCACATTGTGTGAAACAGAGAGTCTTCATTGATGATGTCCTAAAGAGATTTATTTGATGATCTCATGGCTCTAGACTCAATTGTGCACATTTGGTTCCTATGCGGAGACTAGGGAGAGGTCTCCTTCTTCAATATCAACAAACTCTAAGAGAAAGTCGATAGATAATGTCGGTTCCCGTGAGAATGAAACAAGTCCTTTTATGAGGAACTTGAGTAGCTTGGGAAGTTTAGTGCGGTGCGTCCTTTGGGTCCATGACGTCTTGTCTTCAATATCGATGTTACCTTGGTAACCACCAAGAGTATATGAATTGAACCGGTTTACGCCTAAGGTTGAATAAATGGAGGCTATTTATTTTCACCCTTTTCTCATTCAATTCTTTTCATTCTTCAACCCTTCAAGCTTACCGAGACTTCATAACTAGAACCTTGTTGGGTTTATTCCAAGACTAGCTCTATCTCATCCGCACTCTTCCCATATCTCACTTTTCTCCTTTTTCATCATACCTAAGGACTTTACACTATCTAGTGGATTGTCCCTGGTAGATCCCTCCGCTCAAGGGATCGTGGGAACGAATACCTAACCTAACCATCCTTATATCACCATACATAAAGTAAATTTGGTTGGTCTATTTGGTATTGTTCATCCGCCATTGGAACCAATTGAAAACCATTTGAAAATCAATCCGGATACTTGTGATATTTTATCAAAGCATTTTGTACCTAAATTATTTTTGATATTTTAGAAAAGAGCTCCCCTCAACATGTGCATCATGTATTTGAAATCGTTTTGGCACACGGAGGCAAGAGGAAGGATTCACTTCTTTGATTACCATTTTCTAAAAGATATCAACATCACTTTCCGATCAAATTAGTATTTTAGATACTTTGAAGCATATTTGGAAAGGATGAGGTTTTCAAAAGTTGCTCCCCTCAATATGTGCATCAAGATTTGAAAGTGTTTTGCACATATTAGAAGGAAAATCGCACATTGAAACAAATCAATCACATTTCAATCCTTTTTGGTTTGAAATAGATGCTCCCCTCAACATGTGCATGGAAAATTTGAAATCGTTTGGCACATGTGGGAGGAGAGCTTGTAGATCACTATAAAACCATTTATCGAATTATCACTTTAATCCAATTTAAATCACAAATTCTCCCCGATCACAATTTTCAAATCATTTGAGATTTGTGATCTCTGAGATTTAAATTGATTTTGAAAGCTTTGAGGAGAATTGTGACTTGCTTATGAAAACATTTAACCGATAAGGATCAAATCGAGACTTTAAACTCCAAAGATTAAACATGCTTGAATATCTTTTGAAAACATGACATAAACCTTGGTCTCGAACCAATTGTATGACAAATAACCTTTTGATTTAAATGAAATCATTCTCCCCTCAATCAATGACATAAGTTGTTGATTGAGAGATAGATATTTTGACAAATGTCAAGTCCGGATGATTTTCAAAAATAGAGACCGAGTTATTTTTATTAGTTTTCATTAAGATAACAAATATTTTTAGAAGAATTTTAGAAGGAAAAATCTTTAGATATCAATTGATTTGTTTATAGAATCGAGCATGAGATTTGAAAAATAAGATAAAGCATGGCTCTATTCTTTCTTTAAAAACGGGTTATAGACGAAATGACTATAAACCATTGTTTTTCTTTCTCTCAAAATATTTTTGATTTTTTTTTTTATGAACATTCGAACAACATCTAAAGACCCGTGTCACTCTTTGAATGACAAAGCACAAAGACCGTAGATATTATCGAATCAAGAAAAACATGACAAAATGACAATATTTTTGAAATTTTTGAGATTTTCAAATTTTATGGATTTTGAAAGTTTTATATTTTTCTATTTGCTTTTTGTTGGTTTTGTAATTTTGTATTTTGCTTTTTGAATAAATATTTACAAGAGATGGATGAAGAAAAACCTTTACTCCTCGTCTTCCTCTTGAAGACGTTTGAGTGTTTCCGGTTGTAGACTCTTTAGACCAAGTCGTGGAAGGATAAACTCAAAACGTTCTCTAGGAAGAGCTTTGGTGAAGATGTCTGCTAATTGGTATTCAGTCCTCACAAAATAAAGTTCCACCACACCGTTCTCCACTTGCTCCCTGATGAAATGATGTCGAATGTCAATATGCTTTGCTCTTGAATGTTGAACGTTGTTGCATGAGAGAGCAATGGCACTTTTGTTATCACAATACAGAGGATTTTGTTGAATTCAAAGCCATAGTCGATAATTGGGATCTCATCCATAGGATTTGAGCACAACAAGATGACATGGCTATGTATTCACCTCTGTAGAGGATATAGAAGTACTCATTTGTTTCTTTGAAGACCAACTCACAAGCTTATCACCCAAAACCGAGCACCTCCGACGTGCTTGACGTGTATCTTGACATCCGCATGATCAAGATCCGCATAGGTCGTTAGTGACATACCGGTGTCCTTGGTACCAAAGTCCCATATTGATGGTTCCTTGGAGATACCGAAGACCCGTTTAACCACTTCAAGGTGCTTTTGGTAGGCTTAGCACGGTATCTAACACACATGCAAACAACGAATGAGAATATCGGTCTCTCGGTTGTGAGGTACATCGAGGATCCAATCATACTACGATATTTTGTTTGATCTACCATGATCCCCGAGTGGTCCTCATCCGGTTTAGTACGCCTATCATAGGAGTGTCAACAGGTCACAAGAATCAAATCCAAATTTCTTTAAAATCTCATTTGCATATTTAGATTGATTTATAAAAATGCCTCCGGACTTTGTGAAATTTGTAATCCCAAGAAAATGACATTTGTCCCATCATTGACATTTGAAATTTGGAGCTCATCTCATTAGAAAACGGTCACATTCATTGGGGTCAAGTCGAGGCAAAATAATATCATCAACATAGATTTGAACGTGAATTAAATGTTTTCGACTTTCGGTGAACAATGTCGGATCAATCGCTCCTTTTTTGAATCCGGTAGATAGAAGAAACTTTGATAGCGTATCATACCATGCCCTGGAGCTTGCTTCAAACCGTAAAGAGCCTTCTTCAAGCGATAGACATGAGTAGGATGCTCGATTCACAAAACCTTCGGTTGGTCGACGATATGACTTCTTTAAGATCTCCATTAAGAAAAGCCGTCTTTACATCCATCCGATAAACTACCATGTTCTTACTTGCAAGATTAGCCAAGAAGATTCGATTGCCTCGACACGAGCAACAGAGCAAATGATTCTTCAAAGTCAATACCCTCCTCTTGACGGTATCCTTTTGCAACCAATCGAGCCTTGTTCTTTAATACATCACCATGCTCATCAAGTTTTACTTTGAAGATCCACTTTAGAGCAATGATCATATACGTCGGGAGCGGTACTAATTCCCATACATCTAGTCGATCAAACTCATGAATTTCTTCTTGCATGGCATTGAACCAAATTGTCTTCATTCATGGCGGTTTTAACATCTTTTGGTTCGATCTTAGAGAGTACGGAGTTGAAGAAGCACCATAAGGCATCGGTTGCAAGTTTTTTCCGAGTGGATCGGACGAGAGGGTTTCCAATGATGTTGTCCAATGGATGATCATGTGTCCATTTTCTAAGGTGTTCATGTGGTTGTTGTTGAGGAAATGAAGTAGCGAGTCGATTTTCTCCGATGAAGATGGTTCGATGATGATTCAGAGCAAATATGTTTTCAAATGGAGCATCTTCAAGAGTATCAAAGGGTTATCTCCATCATAGGTGCCGAAACAATTCCATGATGTACACTTGATGATTGAGGAATTGATGATGAGACAGTGATCGAGAAGGTGCTTCTTGACTTAATGACATAGAAACCGAAGGGTTATCTTCATTGACAGGATAGGAGCAGCCTATGTTGATGGATTTGATGATCATTAGCAATTGGCTCATAGTGTTCATCAAACATTGGATCAAACAATTTCTTCAAATCATCTTCGAAGGAGGTACATAAGGAGTTCTTTGGTGAGAGATTTTGTACAAGAGAAGAACTAATGGGACTACTTGATGAAGGTTGTGATACGGGTCCAGAACTTGATTGTCCTGGAGCCATTTGCCCGGATAGCTCATCGAACGTGACGTGAATAGTTTCCATGATATCTCGAGTTCTTTTGTTGTAGATTCGGTAACCCTTCTTGTTTGATGCATAACCAACAAAAACTCCAATGTCCGCTTTAGCTCTTAATTTACCTAAATCTTGACCGTCATTTGTTGGATAGCACAAAGCACCAAACACACGAAGGTAGGAGAGATCAGGTTTTCGTTTATGGACAAGTTCGTATGGAGTTTTTCCATGAGAGGTGTGTATAAGGGAACGATTTTGGGTGTAGCAAGCAGTGGCAATGGCTTCAGCCCAGAGAAACATTGGAACCTTTGAGTAAATCAGCATTGTTCTTGCGGCTTCCACAAGAGTTCGATTTCGTCTTTCAACAACACCGTTCTGTTGAGGAGTTCGTGGAACACTTCTTTGATGACTAATTCCAACACTTTCATAAAATTGACTTAAGTCTTTGTTAACAAACTCGTGCCATTGTTTGTTCGAACAATTCTAACAAGATTGTTAAGTCGAACTCAAGTTTTTGATAAGTTTGATGATGACATCCGAGTTTCATCCTTTGTCCTCAAAAACTTTACCCAAGTAAATCGAGAGTAGTCATCAACAACGACTAAAATATATTTCTTCCCATTAATCGTTTGCACTCTCATTGGTCCGCACAAATCCATATGAAGGGTATGAAGAACTTCCATTCATCGAGTTTGTGGGTTTGGGTTTGTGGGCATATTTCTTGCTTTTTCCCAATTGGCATGTTGAACAAAGATGATCTTTTTCATACTTTAACTGGGTAAGCCTCTTACAAGATCCTTTCGGAAAGATTATTAATGGTGCCAAGTTCAAGTGATTGAGACGACGATGCCATAACCATGATTTTGTTTTGAAGCCTTTGACAACAAGCGATTGGAGAAGACTTCATCATGTCTTCGATAGAGATGGTGTAAAGATTTGAACCACGAGTTCCTCTTAACAATTCCACACCATCAAGTTCTCTAACGAAACAAGTATGTTTTCTAAAAGCCACTTCTAGATCGGAATCACATAATTGACCAACAGAGAACAAGTTATGACCAAGACCTTCAACATAATATACCCTGGAGATTACACTATCACCAACAACATAGTCTCCATAACCCATAATTTCACCAAAATGGTCGTTCCGAATCTAACGGTCCCGATGAATTTACTCATGAAGTTCATGAGTCATGAGCGATCTCCAATCATATGCTTGGAACAACTTGAGTCCGTGTACCACAAAACGATTTGAACGATCTGCAGTTGAACACAAACAAGAATGGATAATCGGATAATTGGGATCCCCATGCAAGAATGGGTTCCATTTGGTTAGTAATGATGATTGGAACACCCACATCGGAAGTAGAATCAATAGAATCATTAGGGATAGATGCAATACTAGTGAGCGATTAGACCTATTCAAAGTATGTTCACTTCTTAAAGGAATAGTTCTACCGGTAGGCATCCATTTTCTAATGGGAATTGCAAACTTAGCTAATTTAGGGCACATCTCATTAAGATTGAATTTATGGCGGTGAGGTATCCATTGATAACCTATGTTACTAAATTTCCTTCTGTGGGTTTCCAATGTTTTCTAACCTTCTTCACCATTGCTTTTTAGCCTTCTTAGCTTGATTTTTAGCATTAACATTCTTAACGGGCAATTAATCACATTAATCAAATCATTCACACCACATTCATGATTAATAATGTAAACCACGCAATCATCATTACATGTTTTGCCAATAGTAGTAGAATTCGAATTAATTACAAGACGCTTAGAGCTAATACTAGAATCAACACGATTCGTTTTATTCATTCAAACTTCTTCCTAGGGTGGTCTTCTACTTTCTTCCATTGAACATTCTTAGCTTGCAAGGTCCTATCTTGCTTTGTATTGCCTGGAGGCTTTGACCGCTTGCTTTAATGTCACCGATTACTCTGTAGAGGGAATTATGGGAACATTAGTTGGTTGAGCTACCTTTGCATTCTCGAACTAGAAGTGCATGGATCCGAACTACTTGAAGGTACATTGAAGTTCACATGCTTAACTTTAGGCATAGCAATGGATGGCATTCTTAAAATCTAAGCATAGAACAAGGCACAACTATTTTATCCTTTGCACCTAAGGGTTTAGGGCATGTTGCTCTTAAGCATTCTAAAAGTTCTTGAGATCGTTTGGCATATAAGCAAGCATACTTAACTTCACTATCAAGTGGCTTATTTATGAAATCTTCTTCAACAATCTCACGGAGACATTCTAGACTATCCTTAAGGCAAGCAAAATAGTTATGAAACACAAGTTCGTTATTTCTAAGATGAGGAGGAATGTATTTAATAGTCGTATATATTAGAGTCTCAGATGACTTTGATGCAACATTCTCATTAAAGACAAGTGGCATTTTCCTTTTCCTGTTTCTTGATTCTCAATTTTTTTTGTAAAGAAGTTATTTTTCGTTGTTCTTGTCACGAGTGACTTTCATTGAATCATATAACTCTTTAAAGTGTAGTTTAACCTTTTCATTTTCTTCTAGAAAACTCTCATTTTCCTTTTGTAAAACATTAACGAGGTTTTGAAGATGAAAAGTTTGAGAAGATTGAGAATCTAAAGGTGGAGGCATTTGGGAGCCATTTTCTTTTCGCCTTTAATTGTGAGATTTGGGCTCTCAATTTTTCGATCGTGTTACAATGAGCTTGAATTTGTTCATCACGTTTGTTTATTTCAAAAGCGCATCAAATTCGGAACATCCGAGGATGTCTTGATATTTGAGGTTTTAACATTTTCTTTAAGATGTTGATATTTTAATTGCAAAGCAAAATGTTCAACTTCCAATTTAGAAAAATGTTTTACCAAGTTATCATGATCATCCTGATCAATTTTATCATTTAGTTTTGAATTTTGTTTTCAAGCTCAATGACACGATCATGGGAAACTTTCAAAGCAATAGATAATTCATGAAATTGAGAAGCGAGAATAGAGTGCTTAGTAACAAGATAAAACACATCTTGAGCCACACAACTTAATACTAAGTTCTCATTTAAGATATGCAAATTCTTCCTTTCAATTTCATTATATTTGAGTTCCTGTTCATAATCATTGACCTCAACTATCATTGCATCAAATTCCTTTTCCATTTCTTTAATATCCGAGTTTATTCCTTTTGAAGACTCTCAAATTGACCTTTTAATTGTTTAAAGAAAGGCATGACCTCGGTTAAATAACATTCTTTAGTTTGCTCAAACCCTTTTCCCGCATTATCCCCGTAGGTGTGATTCTTCTTACATGTCTTCTCAAAATCAACAAATAGTTGATAAACAACATATAGGGTGATTAAGGTCTTGCTATTAGTGGCAATAGTTCTAGGAACTAAATGCATTGGTGTATTAGGAGGATACACAGATGGTCGGAGGCACTTTCCTAAAGGGGGTTTGTTTCAACAAGATTTTTGCTTTTGCTTATCCATATCTTTCTTCCAAAAATTGTTTTGGGGTTAATTGGGTTTGAGGCTTAAACTTGTTTAAGGAGATCCAATTTTCCTTAGTGTAATCATGGGGTTTGATCGTTATGTTTTCCTTTTACACTCAGGATCTCTTAGCTTCTTATCCATTTTCGCCCTATTGACTTCTTCTAATTGCATATCTTCCTCCGTGCACCAACGCAACTAGGTTTCGCCTAGGCTTAAGGATTTCATTACCATCATATATTACCTTATGAGCCTCTAGCTATTTTAACATACTTAGGATTGGGTTCCTCAACAAGGGAATACTATGCTTATCGCTTAAGACTCTATGCTTAGTGATCATGTGAGCAGTCTGAATGGTATTCCCTTGTACGTACAACTTATTTTCAAGCTTGTTTTTCAAAGTTTTTAGATTAGAAAAATCATTCAAAAGTTTTGATTCCTTAGCATTAAATTCTTGTTTAAGCACTTTAACATTATCTTGAAGTTCTTGCTTTTGCTTAACAGCTTTAGAAAGCTTTTCTTGTAAGGAATTTAACTCTTGTTTTAACACTTCTTCTCTAAAATTACTTTTTCTAATAATTGTACGCATTTGGTCATCCATTTCCTGCTCACGGGTAGTTAACTCAAACTTAGCACGTTGTTCATAAATAGCAACTTGTTCTTTATAGGCATTTAGTTCGAGATAACAGAATCATCGAGGGCACATGCGGTGTATTCATCAAAACATAGTCATCATTGATCGCAGAAGATACATCACTTGGTACAATCTCACTTTCACTTTGTGTCACATATTGATCATATGGGACAATATTACTATTACCCTCATTATCATTATATCGATTCATAAGTTTCAAGAGATTGTACTTTGTTATGTATCTTTTGCTCATCCACCTCATCATATAGTTTTAATACCTCGAGATGATTGATTCTTTGGATGGACCACTTGTTGTGGTGATGAGACCTTTGGAGAGACCATAGGTGAGATGCTAGCCATGAAGATTGTTTGGGCGCAAGAGGTTCATCATCGACATCGAGTCAAATGCATCACGACCGCAACTTGAAAGGCATTTTGATGATTGTGACCTATTTCCGAATTGGTTGTTCATCCACATCGGCATCATAGGTCTTAGCATTTCCTTAGCAAGAAACAACAACTCCTCTTCATCCAAAGTCGCTCCATTATCCCGAGCTTGCACAAGCAACATCTTGTCTCAAGTATTCTCGCATTCGTGGACGTTTTGGAGATGTGCGCCTCGCAATATGTCCTCACCACCACAGCTTGTAGCATTTGATTGGCTTTGCTTGTCCTTGATTGGCATTTCTTCCACGATTCGATTAGCCACATATCCTCCACCTACTCCACCTCTTCCCTGTTCATACCGCCTTCCTTGAACTGGTTGCACCATAACCTTCCCATCTCCGCGGTAGCTTGATTGTGTGGATTGGATGGGTTGGAGGTTATTGTTGGTGTGTGGAGTGGAATTCATGTTTTGACTAACCATGAGAGATAGTTGATTGATGAAGTTTTCCATGAGTGTGTTTGAGTCGGGAGGCTTATATCTCGGATCGTGAATGAGCTTGTAATTACCATTACCCATGGGTATGACTTGAGAAGCTTTGGTGGTAATTCCAACATTGGTGTAAAAAGTCGTTGAATCATTTGACGAACTTGTTTCTCCTCGCTTAGATTTGAACTGCTCAAGAATCATTCGCTCAAACATAGCATGTCTCTCATTCTCAAAAGGAAGGCATCTGATTGCTCATAGTTGGTGTTCTTTAATCCTTTGGTTAGCTTCACAGAGGTGACAAATTTGTGCCATTCAGATTCATGTTGTTCACAAACTTTGAGTTCGGTGAATATTTGGCATGGTCATTTTGATATTCCTCATGTCATTCACAAGCTTGTGGAATCTCACGTAATATTCATAGATACTTTCTTCCGGTTTCATCTTAAAGTGCTCAAATTCATCATACAATTGTGATTCTCTGTCTTCCTTAGTTAATTCGAACCCGAGAGAAGCATCTTGACATTATCCCAAAAGACCTTGGCTTCAGTGTTGTGATTGATAAGCTTGTAAATGTCCTTAGGTAAACCTTGAAGTATGATGTTAGAAGCCCCGATATCGCATCGAATCTCTTCTTCTCCTTATCATCGAGCTCATCATACATCTTAGGTCCATCTAATCCTAATATCATTGAGCCATCCGCAGCAGAGTCTCAAGTATGTCTCGGTTGTCTCAACTTGATAAGGTCCTTCATCAATTGATTTGAGGATGTTGACCCCATTTTCCTTTCCCAAACAATACAAACTAATTCGTTGAGCCCATGAGTCATAGTCGGTTCATCAAGCATGGGTGGACGAGTATCGATCCACCGCTTGAACGCCCTCAACAATGAAGAGATGATTGTAGGCACGTTGGTAGACATGATTACAGATTTCACGGATTTTAAAACTCTTGATTAAACCGGAAATAGATTCTTTCACGGATTTTACTAAATCAAGAGAAAACCAGAATGTAATCAAGAAGAAAAGCACTAAGTCACAAGAGACAAATCGCTCAATAAGACAAATCGCTTGACAACAAATCGCTCAAAAGTGACAAGTCGCATCAACTAACAAATCGCTTAATCAATCAACTCGCTAAGCATAAGTCGCTAAAACCCAAGTCGTAAACCAACACAAGTCGCTAAAGCACCAAATCGCTAACCAAGACAAGTCGCTAACCAAGACAAACTCGCTTAAGTAGACAAGTCGCTAAGAGTCAACTCGCTAAGAACAATAAGGACAAATCGCTTAAGAAACAATAAAGTACAAGTCGCTTAAATAACCAAGTCACTAGAAAGTGACAACCTCCACTACGAATAAATCGTTTGTCAACTTGTCTCAATAGACAAGTCGCTAAATAAGTGATTACTTCAACTACAACTCATTGGAAATTAAAAAGCAAGTCGCTATGATGAAAACAACTCCGAGACTCAAGTCGCTAGGTAGAAAACTTAAAAACAACACTTTTCAATCCAAAACAAGCTCAACCACATTGATTCAAGCTTTCCAAATCAAAACCTAAGCACTTACAATGATTCTAAACACAAAGGTACACTCAAAATTCAAACTTTAACACAAGAAATGATCCAAATGATGCAAAAACCACTAAACTTTTTCAAACTCAAAAACCATATAAAACCACTAGAAATCCAAGGATAAGTAAGAGAGATGATCAAACCATGGCTCTTGATACCATTTGTAACATATTGGATTTCACAAACACATCAAAACATGATCACAAGTAGGCGTATAATTTAAGGTTTTAGAGAGAGAGAGTTTAGAGGTTTGGGAACTTAGTGAGACAAAATGAAAGTATTATTATGAGCTCCAACCTCTACCTTGGGAGGTAGAGGGTATTTATAGTCTTACACAAATCGCCACTAATGGGTGTGGATCGGGCATACAATGGGTAAAGACCCGTCCGTCCTCCACGGTGTTACTTAACTAAATACTTCACAACATTAAATAACTACGACTACGAGCTTTTAACGATTACATATACTTGAGGTGACCGACACTTTAATAACCGGATTTACTAAATCCTAACATTAGAACATCTTGTCCGAGCTTTAGTTTTTCTATTTCAAGATTAAGCTCTTGACATGATTTGCAATCATCATCATTTGCTTTTCCCTTTTCTAATCGTTTTGCCTTTTCTTTTAACTTATAGACTTCATTTTCTAAAAATTCCTTTTTAGTCTTTAAAAATTTATTTTTAGTCATGATTTTTAGACTTAGCTCACACAATTGATTGTATTGTTTTTGCAAAGTGTCATCATCAATAGAAGAATAAGATGAGTCAGAATGTACCTCATTTGACTCATGTGCCATTAGAGCGATTTCCTCCTTGCTTGATTCTTCACATCTTCACTATCACTCCAAGCACCACTTACAAAAGCTTGTTGAGTTTGCTTTTAGGTGGCTTGGGACAATCTCCTATTAGATGACTTGCATCACCGCATCTACATCACTTTCTTTCACCTTTACCCTTTTGTCATCCCGATCTTAGGAAATAATGGCTTCTTTTCTTCTCGAGGTTGTCTTACAAACTTTCCTCTTCTTTTAAAGAACTTTTGAAATCTCTAACAGCCATGGCACTTAGAAATTAAAGTAAACACAATGTAATACCTCATACTTCAATATTATTAAGAAATAATATGAGTACTCTCCTAGTACTAGGGTTTTACAACCTGAAGCTCTTAAGAAGGCTAGAATGTGAGATGTTTTTAACCTAGCTAGGATCTCCTTTATACACTAAGGAGATCCCTAATAGATAGCTATGCATTAAGTATATCATATCTTCTATTGGAATACAAGATATGTTGTTACAACTCTTACATGACATTCCTTACTTAGAACAAGACAAACTTAATACTACCACTACTAATATTTTCACTATCGGACTAACTAGTTAATACTTATCAAAAGGCACTATCAAGACTAACTTTAATACTATAAGTATTAACTCCCCAAAAGCTTAATTTTCCAACATTATCCTTCATGGATTGCATTTCCCATTCATAGCAATCGCCATTTATCCTTTTAGGATCAACCATGGCGACCTTATAGTTAGCGTGTTCATTAAGATCCCCAACCATATGTTCCTCCACCTCTACATTAAGACATAGACGGTCAAGTGCACGATAGTCCTTTCATACCTACGAATGGGAACAACTTTGGGAGGAGCCTAAACTTTCGTGCTCTTCTTGAAGTTGGCTAGTATTATCGAAGGTGTTGTATCTTCTTGATCATATTCGGATCATATACTCTCCCACCGAGTTCTTGAGATATGAGATTCCTTTCAAAGAAGTCTCCATACCTACCCACCATGACTTTGTTCTCAGCTGGGTAGTAGAAGTAGTAACCCATAGTTTCCTTAAGGTATCCTACAAAGATACACTTAACATATCTGGGTTGGAGCTTATCTGGTGAGTCATGTTTAACAAATGCCTCACATCCCCAGACCTTTAAGTAAGAAACGTTGGGAGCTTTTCCTGTCCATAATTCATATGAAGTCTTAACAACCTTCTTCGTTGGAACCATATTTAAAATGCGAATAGTAGTTTCAAGGGCATAATCCTAAAAAGTTAAAGTAAGAGTCGTAAGATTAAACATTGATCGTACCATATCAAGTAAAGTACGATTTCTCCTTTCAGATACACCATTTTGTTGTGGAGTATAAGGAGATGTGAGTCATTGGATAATTCCACACTCACCAAGAATCTTTGAAATCTTGGCTTACATATTCACCACCTCTATCGGATCGAATAGCTTTAATCTTCTTACCGAGTTGTAATTCTACTTCACCTTTGAAAACCTTAAATGTTTCAAATACTTCATGTTTATGTTTAAGTAAATAAACATAACCATAACGACTGAAATTATCCGTAAAGGTTAAATAGTAGGTAGCACCACGTTTTGACACATGTCTAAGTGGACCACACACATTAGTGTGTATCAATGCAAGTAGATCTGAAGCCCTTTTCATTTGCTATGAAAAAGGTTTCCTTGTCATCTTCCCATCTATGCAAGACTCGCATTTGTCAAATGATTCATCATCGACACTTTGTAAAAGCCCTTCATGTTATAACTTTTTCATGCGTTTCTTGCCTATATGGGCAAGGCGATAATGCCAAAGATAAGAAGAGTCCCAGTTAGACTTGCTCTTCTTATTGCTAATGCTATACAACGAATTATTTCCATTCGATACACAACCATCCATATCAATTTCAAACACACCAAGTATAGGAATTGCATTAAAATTAAAAAACGTTATTAAAAGAAACTGAAATTCCATAACTGTTAAAAGTGTGCATAAAACCAATATCTTTTAACAAAGAAACTAAAATAACACCCCTAATAATGGAGGGTGCATAATGACAATTATTTAGTTCAAGAATTAAGCCCGAAGGCAACACTAAATCAAAAGTCGCTATGGCTTCGACTACTGCACGCTTTCCATTGCCAACGTACAAGTATCTTTCTCCACAGGTCAGCTTCTTCACTCCTCTAAGTCCATGCGATGTATTACAGATGTGAGTACCACATCCTGTATCATAAATCCAGGAATTTTGCTTATGAGGAAAAGAAAATAATTCAAACATAAAAATACCGATGAGCTAGGCACTATCTTATTTTTATTTCAAGGCACTCATTCGTAAACAATGGACAGTTCCGCTTCCAATGACCTAGTGAGTTATAGGTGGTGTCGAATCCTTCTTAGGATTCTCCTTTTCTTTGTAGGGTTCTTCTTAGGAGCTAGTGGGATGACAACTTGTTTCCCTTTCCTTTTCCTTTCCTTTCTTATCTCGCTTGCGACTTTGGCTTATTCACCCTACCACCTTGTATTGCTAGTACGGCAGGTGTAGGAGCCTTCTTAGGTAATCTTTTCTCGAAGTCTACAAGCATTGCATGTAACTCATTCACTATCTTCCCCGTGCAATGCATGTTATACTGGTGCACAAAATTACCAAACCGCTCCTGATTAAGAGAGTGATTGATGAGGCCAACACACACATCTTAGGAGTAACCACAGCAGAGCTTCTCCAATTGTTCCAAGTGATGTTTCATCTCAAGGACGTGGTCGGAGACAGATTTACCAACCTCCTGCTTGCAGTTATGAACCTTTTTAATTAGTTCATACAATTATGCTGCTGGTGGCTTCTCAAACATATGTTTGAGTTCATCTAGCATGCTCATAGGCGGATAGTTCTCAAATTGTTTTTAAATTGAGCGAGACATCCCGAAAGCATAAGACACGCCACATCATTGTGCTTCTCATATTCAACACGAGACTCCTCTTTTCAAGAGTAGTAGCCGTATCAAGAGGAGCATCAGCGAGAGGTGTAGTCCAAATCTCAAGTCTTTTGGCAACACGAAGGATGACCCTAAGTGCACGATGCCAATCATTGAAATTTGGGCGGTCGACTTGTCTTTCCAATCATATCTTTGAAAGCAAGACTTATTAAGCTCATAGTGTTATCGGGTTGATGAGCCATCTACGAAAAAGTTCAAAAACCATAATTAGTATTTTGATAATTTTCCTTTTCAATAAAATTAAATACCCAAGGTTCATATTCATATAACCAATTAATTATTATTGAAAACTAGGATCCAAATTGTCATAATCTCATCATGTCAGTTGATCTGCTAGTAATGAATTTATACAAAAAGGTAGAGCCCTTGCTCAATTGCCAATTTCAATTGCAATTCCTAGATTTGTGGGATTTACATTTAGCCAATTTCAATTGCCATGTAAACATGTTTTATCCCATCTTATGCCTTGAGTTGCCAGTTCTCACCGCCTAACTCAATTAAGTTGTCCAACTTAAGAAACTGCAAAATCATCCATGCCCGTTCTCACGTCACGTGGACATTTTACCCATTGATTACGATCTAAATCACATTCTCGCGCAAATAAAAGGTAATCTCAGGTGTTTCTGTTTCGTTGGATGGCATACAACTTAAATTAAGGGTAATAATTTTGATGTCAAATCAAATATGTACAAAGATGTCATGCATTCATCTTCGTAGCATAAGTTTTTATTAAAACATTTATATCTTTGTTTTAATGTTTAAGCTTTTCATCATCAAACTTTAATTGAGGTATTAGTTGACCAATTAAAGAATTACCTTTAATTACCACTATATCCTACTGCTGCATGAGTCATAAGACCCAAGTTATTCGGATAATTACCACAAAAGTGCCGCGTAGAATTTAAGGTAAATTCACCCTTAAGATTTTATGCACATTCATAGGAATACTTGGTAGCTCCATTAAGACGCACAAACGAGCGGAAAATTAGGTCAGCGCGAAGCATATTACATACACTCATTTTTAAGGTCACAATTTAATGCGTATCAACCTTGTACCTATCATACAGTTTGTCATTAATGAGTGAGCCGTTCTAACTATTTTGTGCATAAGATCAATCAATTAAATGATTACGATTACTATGCTTAAAAAACACATGTTTCACCATTGTTTAGGTCAGTTTATTTTTCTTATAAAAAATACCCTTGTTACACATAACAAACAAGCAAGTATTTAAAAAATAAACATATAAACAATGAATACATAACAACAATTAGTCATGCATATCAAATAGCCACATGCAAACCTTTTGATAAATCCTATTAATAATCAATTCTAGATCATCAATATGTATATGTTTAATTAAGACTTTCACCTATTTTCAGCAATGTACAAGGTGAGCCACATGCATCGATTCATCGATTGCGTAAGTCAAAATTAAAACATATACCACATAGCACATAATTGATTTAATAATAATGATTGAGGTCTTTCCCAATTTTAGATCTATCAAAAAATTTAGTGTATATCACTTAACCAAGTAAATCATACAATAAAAGGAGATACATGACAAAACATGCATGTATTTATCATGGATATAAATCACACTTAACAATTTATGCAATTAAACAAGAGTTACGTAATTTAATACACATAAAATTGCATGCAACATCGGGTTTTCTAATACAATTAAAAACAAAAGTTTACAAAAACCCTAATTAGGGCACAAAAAATACGCCCCCCCCCCCTCCAAAATTAGGGTTTAGGTTTTGCAAACCCTATATCTACACATATAATAAATAACATAATCCATTTATTTGTTTTATGTGTTTCAGTAATTAATTACTTATTATACAAGGCTCGTGATGCCACTGTTGAGTTTAAGATATATGATATAGTAATATAACAGATAGACATCACAGAGTACACAGCGGAAGACTTAGAACATAATAGTAATTAATTAACTGAAATAAATGTGTAACGTACCTCTTGCAATTTGGTTTGATCTCTTGAACAAAGAAGATGAAGTGGTTTTAAGAGTTGTCCCTTACCGTTTTACAACTCAAATAAATTGGTTTAAGAATAATGTCTTACTACCACAATTTTGTACACACGAATTAACAACGAATCAAAATGATTGCTAGATCTAACACAAGCCTTTGTTTTATGAAAAAAAAACAAAACCAAAACACCCTATGGGAGGGGGTTCGGCCGAATATGCAAGAGAGAGGAGAGGGAGAAATCTATGGTTAATTAAATGCACAAAAGTTAACCATAAACCTTAAACCTAGACCTATATATATAGTGGTAGAATATCTTGTAGGAAAAGTTAGGGTCTGGGCTTGGAATAACCCCCTATGGCGGCCACATAGAGGAGAAAAGGGAACCCGAATATTTTCCATTTTTAAGTTATTCACAATTTATTCTCTCCTTTTACATTTAACGATCGTTAGTCATTTTCGTTAAATACATAATGATCGTTAATTCGGACTTTATGTGTAATAATTAATCGTAATCATTAACATTAATTATTAACTTTAATTCTCATTCGCTAAGGTGTGACACAAACAAACCTACAAAGCAAACCAAAAAAAAAAATACCCGTGGTCACGAGTTCGAATCCGGACATTCACGGTTTTATAAATATATACATTTCCAACAAGAGTTGCTTAATAAATAATTACTACTTTTTACAAGCATTGATACATTCTTTTTAACTCATTCTTTTACAAGAAATATATCAAAAACATGAGGTAAAGAAAATAGAAGAAATATAAAGATTGAGATAAGCTTTTTACCGAGTGCTATTATAATGTGACTAATAACATGAGAAAATGTATATTGTAACACAGTCTAAAACATTTTTATGTGTTGACTTATAAAAAGTGATCTATTATGTTTGTTTAATGATTCTAACATTTTGCTTCTTATTTTGTTAAAACTTTGGAAGTAAAATTTTACAGTTTGTATGATAAAACTCAAATACATATTATCTTTCCCTATAAACATCAAGAATCGGAAGGTTTAGGTTGATGAAAGTAGATAAACATTGTTAAGTTTTTGGAGAGAGAAATGTGAAGGAAATAAATTGTTTTATTAAAATGAATGCATTACACAAATGATTTCTTCACACTCCTTATGGACATGAGGGGTATTTATAGGCTCATCGCATCACTGGTTTGAGTGCAACTATATTACGTATCTAGTCCAATTCACGTGTAAGACGTTATCTTCACAAAATAGCAAAGTTCGGTAAAAACCCTACAAATTCGGTAAAACCTTAAGAAACTCGGTAGAATTTCAATCCTTGAAGCTCGGTAAAACCCTAAGAATTCGGAAAATGTTATAGAAACTCAAAGAATCTTGAAATTCGGAACATTTCTTAGAAACTCGGAGAATCTCAGTGAAACTCTGAAGATTTGGTGAAACTCGGAGGTTTTTGAAGAAAATTGTGAAACTTAGAGGATCTCAATAAGGCAAACTCGGAGAGAAACTCACTAGACAAACTCGGTTCCAAACTCGGTATTCTCAAACATGGTGCCCAAAACTCGGAGAAATGCATATCAAATTCGTAGAACTTCATAGAAACTCGGAGAAACCCATAGAAACTCGAAGAAATGCAAGCGAAACTCGAAGAAAGACATAGGAAACTCGGAGAAACTAAAAAATTACGTACTTTTTCACCAAAATCAACACAAAACACTCATTTTTAGCTCGTTTTTGCCTATTCTTTTTTACATAAACTTCTTCTATGAACATAAAACAACGATAAAAATGTTTCCTTTAGAGGATTAAACCATAAGAGCTCGTTTGATGAAGAAAAAGTACACGTTTTGGGTTAAAAGGACTCACGAACTAAGATTTGACCACCAAAAACGATTTGATTCAAAACAAGACCACATATCACTCCTGGTTAGCTCTGATGTCAATTGTAAACATCAAGAATCGGGAGGTTTAGATTGATGAAAATAGATAAACATAGTTAAGTTTCTAGAGAGAGAAAGGTGAAAGAAATAAAAGTGTTTTATTAAAATGAATGTACTACACTAATATTTTCCACACCCCTCATGGAGAGTCATGAGGGATATTTATAGGCTTATCACATCACTAGTTTGCACCGTGTACATTATTAGTCCCTGCGAGTGCAACTATATTACGTATTTAATCCAATATATGTGTAAGACGTTATTTTCACACAATATCAAAGCTAACTTCCTCAAACTTAGGTTTTTTCCTTTTTGCATTATGTGAAAATTTAAAGGCTGAAAGTAAAGAGATGTTAGCATTGTAACTTTGTAAGTATTAAGATAACATAAGTTCACACTAAATCGAGGTTGAGTATCATCAATTTCTAAGAGCACTTACAACAATAACACCATAACACCAATAACACCGCCCACGTCGCCACCACATCGCCTTTAACATTTAACATTAACATCCCCAAAACACCCACAACAATAACATCCCAATAACATCAATAACACCAATAACATTTCATATTTTCACTTTCAACCCCTAAACTAAAACAAACACTTCATTTTTACAACACATATCACATTTAACATTAAAACACCAAGTACATTAAACGTTAAACAGATTACATTAAAACTTAAAAACGTGCATTAAGCGTTAAAGACGAATTAAATAAAACTACTAAAACTTAAAAATGAATCATCCGAGTCCCAACCATCGAAGCGGTTGGCGGAGAATAAAACTCCTCATTCATGTATCGACTTTCCATGATGTCGAAGAAGTTGTCTTTGAGGTCTTGAGCTTCGTGCTTCTTGCTCACGACGGCAACCTCTTCACGTGCCGCTTCTTCCATAATCTCCCTACGGTTTCTTCATCTCGTTCGATTGCGGAGGGAAGTCTCACTTAACTACGGGGTGGTTTGAAAATCCACCGTGGATTGGTCACGGTGAACTTGGAACAATTGGGAGGTACGGATGTTTTCAAAACCCACCGGAAAGACATTTTCGGAGGTGTAGAGTAAACATCGGGTTCGGCAAGTGATTTGGAAAGGTGGTTTCAAGAACTTTTAAAATTTGGGAATTCTTGAGAAAAATCTTTTTGAGACATTTTTTGTGTGAGTTGTGTGTGTAACTTGTGTGTGTTGTGTGTTCTAAACAACTCTGGTAGAGTTGTTTATATAAAGCAGTTGAATTTTAAACCGAATAAATCCGCTCATATTTGATTTTAAATTTCAAATTTGAATTTGAATTTATCCCCTAATCGACCAAGTATAATTTAAATTTGAATTTGAATAGGTGGAGGGTGTAAGTGAAAATTTATTTAAAATGGTTTAGGGGTGAAATGAAACTTTTTTAACGTGCGTTGGTAAACCAATGCTATGCCAATTAACGCCTAATAACGCGATGCCCAATGGTATAACACCTAATAACGGCGTTATTAAGGCCATAACGGCGTTACGCCATTGCTTTTGTGAGTGCTCTAATAAAATTTATACGTTAACGTGTTTGTTTTATTCAAATATAATATATAATAAAATAATTAATCAAAGTTAAATATACGAATAATTGGTGAGGTGTGATATTTTTACGTGGCTATGGCTTCATTCTAACATAACAACTCTTAAGTTGCTTCTCTTATTCTCAGTTCTCAAGTTTTTAGAGAAGTGAAATAGAAAAGAATAGGAAAGGAAAAATAAATGGAAAAGGAAAGTAAGTGTTAGTTGTTATGTTCGAGATAGAGGAAAGGAAAGGAAAGAATCATAATGTCGTATTCGAGTGAGAGGAAAAGGAAAATAAGTTGGTCAAATTACATATATGCCTTTAATTATTAATGTCAAATGTTTTAAAAGGGTATATTAGTCTTAACACAATATATAGGCCTGCGTTTCCTTTCCTTTCCTCCCAAAAGTGGGAGGAAAATTACTTATCAAATCTTCCTATCTATTTCCTTCCGCTTCCTTTCCTCCTTTAAAAAGACTCAAGAACACAAAAAACTTTCCGCTTCCTTTACTTTCCTCTTCCTTTCCAACTCGAGAACTGAGCGTAACGCTAGTAACATGTAAGATAACGTTTTACGATTTTTGTGATAAAAAAAATTAATTATAGCACATTTTGTAACATAATTCTACATAAAAAGATCGTTTTTCGTCAATATTAATATTCTTATTTCTAAAAAAAATATAAGGTATTTTATAATAGGGGGAATTTCATATATACTTAAGGAAACTTCAAAAATTACATACTTCCCCAAAACACAAGTTTCTAATGCATGATGTACAATGCTATTAAGGCATGCTTTGGAGAAATATGTAATTATTGAAGTTTGAGTGAGGATGTATGTAAATGCCCCTTTATAATAATAAATATGTTAAAAGCAATCTTCATATTATTTTAAACAGCTAACTGAATGCCTTTTTTATTTTACAACACTGATTTTGAATATAAAGTTATTGAAATCTGTGTTCTAAAAAATGACTATTGCTCATTTAAGGCGAAAGGTACATTGATTTTGCTCAATTACGTTGTTTTTTTTAATATTCATTGTCTAATCGTTATTTTTAATGTGTTTCAAAAGTTTTAATTTATATAACTAGTTTTAACGATATTCTTACTAAAACACACACGACAAGTATACCCTTTCGATTAGAGTAAAGTATTGGTAAGACCACATCATTCCATAGGGACTTGTTTTGTTCTCAGAATCACAAAAGTGAAAAGGCTTGAACGGATTGATTTTAAACAAATTAGAAGACAAAGGCAAAATGAGAATTTTTGCAAATTCAATAATAAGAGAGATATGTTTGCTTCGATTAGATGATATAATTCAGAATTAAGGTTATGATGATGATGATGATGATGATCAAATCGATTATAAACACAAAGGCTCGATTTCTCAAATCCTTGACTATGATTCACAAGCATACAATTTTTGTCAAAATTGGTTTTCTTATAAATCATGCATTAGATTCGATCAATCAATTCAAGATTTATAACTATTCTAGCAAAGACGCTTACTCTCGTCAAATACCAATGCTAGCAATAACACGGGTTTAGTTGTTTTACCTACGCGGATTTCTCCAACCAAAGAAAAATTGTTAATAGACAAACACTAGCAAATGAATATAATCTAGTTGACTCTTTCGACCTTTCCAACTGGCATACACACTCAAACAAGGCAAACAAACATAATAAAACCCATGTACAAAAGTATCTTGACATAAGCATGAAATTGTAATGAAAACCAATCAATAACCAACCAGCACTTTATTATATCAACATCGTCCAAACAAACATAAAGAGATTAGCTTAACATGGCAAATGAGTTCATAACTTCAGTATCAAAATAAAGAGTAAACGTAGTCACACACCTTGGTAAAACGGATACAAGGAATGCACAAGTGTCACTAGCAAAACTAATACCATTCACCAATGTTATTCAAGTCCTAAAGCTATACCCTTCTCCTTGATTCTTCCTGAGACAAGTGTTGTTCTTGACCGGAACTTTAGAGAGAAAAACGTAGCTTCCAAGTTGGGGTATAAATTTCAGTGTTGCAAAAATCGGCCAACTAGGCCGATTAATCGGCGATTACTAAGTAATCGACCTTCTACTTTATTGATTTTTAAAATATGTGAGAAAATCGGTTGGTAAAAAAATCGGCCACTAATCGATCAAAAATCGGCCTAATCAGTCAAAAATCGGCCTAATAGATAAAAAATGGAACTAATCGCTCAAATCGTCTTAATTGGTCAACTTTTAAAAAAAAATATTGATTTAGGCATTCTACTTAATTTGGAGATCGTTTATTTCACTTATAATGCAAAATGGACATCATAATCAGAATTGGAGCCTTTTATTAAGGTTTGGGAACATAATAAGCTTAGAATCAGTTAAGATATTTAGTTTAGTTTCCAGAAATACTCAAAACTTGCACAAAATGTCAATCCGATTAATCAACGATTAATTCTGCCTAGACCGATTAATCCCTCCCCGACTACCGATTCATGATTTTCGCAACCTTTGGTGTAATGATATATTATTAAGTGAGATAAGGTGGTATAAATAAGCACGGAAATGATCAGCTGAAGTGCGGCGTACTCCATCTCAAAACCGACGCACTTCAGCTTGTCTTGGCGCCAAAGTTTCATAGATTAAAGGAAAGTGTGACGCATTCAAAAGATAAAATCGGCGCACTTCCTTTATTTGGGTGTTTGGACATGAGCTTTAATGAGAGTTTAATTGGCATTGGAGCAAGTACGCTGCACTTGGGATGAAAACCGGCGCACTTGGCTACTTGTATCTTCAACACTTTGCTTCTTTTGCACTTTAGGCCAAAGTATGCACTTTCTTGGTATAAGAACTTTTGTTGGCTATTTCTTCACGATTGCTTCTTCAAGTGAACCTGAAACGTATTTTTACACATTTAAGTATCGAAAGTTCACAAGAAATAATAATAAAACAATGAATAGTGCGACTAAATATATGTATAAGTTGAGTATAGTTAACTATTGCTTGTCCCTAAGCAATCCAAGAGAACAAAACAAATTTCATTTCATGATTTGGTTGTGGAGATAACAAAATCTGTCAACCATTCTATCCTAATGCGAACATCAGGAATAGACATGCCGAAATTTTTCCATAAGCTAAAGAATACTTGCAATACCCTAAAGTTATTCAGGCACCGATACATAACCAAAACACCTCACGATTGGGAATAAAAGTATACACAATATCACTCAAGTGGGTTAAATTTGTGAGATCACTCAAATTGCACAGTCGCGATTTAACTAGCTACCATATGCTTGTGCAAGATACAAAGACTGCATCAACGCGGCGTAAGCACTAGATAAAGATATCAAAAGAGGGCTTTTTCAATGGGTTATTATGATTAGGATTTGGGTTAAAAAATGTGTGCATAAAGACATGGGATACTTGGGGAGAAATTGTTTCTAAAGAAAAATGAAAAATTAGTTAAAAAGTCTATACCCAATTGTCGCAAACTACAGCAAACCAAAAGCCATAATAGTATAATAGCATCGGTATATACTTGAGAATACAGTATTTGCTGCGAACTTCCATAACACTTCATACTTTATTCGATCACATACAACATATTTCTTACTTTACTTTTTTTTTAAGCAAACAAACATAACTTGACATAACATAACAGAAGATAACATGAGATATCATGAGATAACAACAGCGGCGGGATAATTGATTCAGGATGCTAGTTCAACCATTCTTACCGAGTAGCGAGCGACCAACCATAAGACTTTGACTTATGGTAGGCTTAGGTTTCAGGTTTCCTTTCAGTTTATAGTTTGAGTAGATGTATCAAAATGAAAGGGATGGCTCGGCAGGTTTTTCGATAAGTATCTATCACTGAAAATGAGTGCTAGAAGGGGTTTTCATATGGTGGTTAGCGGACCAGTGTAGTAGGCTAAAAATTACTGATTTAAGAGTATGGGCTCATTTGGGTTTAAATCCTAATGTGCCTCTTTATCACACAAAAGTATAATCTTACCGCGATCTCATCATGATTAACAAGCACAACTTCTAGAGCTAAGTTAAAATCACTGGCACACTAAGATATACACTTCATCAAATGCTAAGAATATCCTCACAATTTGCTGAGTTTGGTTATGCAAGTTATGGTATCGATCCAAGTGGATTTGCCTTACTAAACGTGATACGTTTACCTAAAAGCTTAACTTACATATTATTTTAATCCAATATTTAAACCTATATAAATGATAAAAAGCTTAGATTGCAGAACAAACATAGATGCGAGAGTTGAGATAATTAGCTCAGATTTTTCCTATTTTACTATCCCACCAATTCCATTGTCGCATTTATTTAGGTGTGGAAATGAGTCGAGCTCAAGCCTTTTTTAGCTCAAGCTCGGCTGTTTTGAGTTTATAAAGTTCAAGAACGAACTTATTTCAAACCTTATACTTTTAGCTTGAGTTGGCCTCGTGATATATTTTTATTCTCCATGCTCGAGCTTGGTAAGTATGCTAGGCTCGGCTCGACTACATATACAATTATACACAATTACACGTATACAAAGTAAATTGACAGATAAAGGCATATTTGCCAGGCACGTAAGCCGTTTAGACTCGTGAGTTTAATCAAGCATTGGATATGATGCATGAACTCGTTTTGAGCTTTTACCGAGTTGATAAAAAAGGCTCCTGCCGAGGATCGACTCATTTTCAAAGGAAAAAGAAAAGATATAAGAGTTTGTTAGTTTTAAACCACAAATTCTACCATGATAATACAAAAATTGGACATTATTTATTCTCAAATTCATTTCACAAATATCCAGCAATAGAACCCTCGACACACGTCCTAATTACTACAAGAAAACATTGCATACCAGTTTTATTAACTTGTAACCTTAACTTGACTTCTTCTTTAAGCCTAACATCTTGTTAATGGCACCAACATAGGCTCTAACACTCGAGATAACAATATCCATGGATGCTCCAGTTCCACTGCAAAACAAAAACAATGACATGTTTTAGTTCACATTTTGGCTCACATGAAAATGTTGAGGAACCCGTTTAGGGGATCTCATTTAGGACTGCATGGATAAAAAATTGAAACGTAACGTTTTCATAAAAATAAATAAGCATACACATACCTATATGTGCGCACAACTTTTTGTCCGTTAGCATGAGTTGTTGTTTGGTCATTTTCTGCATCAATTACAACACGGGTGCTGGCTATTGCATCAATGCCTGCAGTGACTGCAGACATCGAGTACTCAAGGAGCTTTACAGGTGCCTGTAAAACAGATATCATCGATTAATAACTTCATTGTACACATGAATGATAACTTTTGTTGCATTGCTAATCCTAACATTAAAGATTGATTACTGGAATTGCGATAATCTTATAATCTATTACAAATACCCCATAATTTCCGGTAGAGGCAGCAGGTCTGACCAAATTACTTATAGCTGGTCAATTTGGGCCGTCTTTTCTTTTATTTTCAAATGGGCCATAAAAGTTTTAAGCTAAAAGTGGAATGGGTTACCCGGGCTGAAAGTTGCCCAAAGGTTGATTTAGAGTCATAAAATAGAATGATAGATGTTGGTGCGCCAAACCAGCCGCATATTTCGAGTCATACTAAAAAACTGGCTGAAATCAAACCGGCCCATTTTGAACCTTTCCTTAACCTACCCAACACGTCCATCTTGCCACATCTAATCTAAGTTTAATGCATCTGACGATATAAGGATAGCACATTTACAGCACAATTAAGATTCATGATTCAAACCTTAACAATGAGATCAACCGCCTTATAAGCAGCATCAACCGGTCCTGTTCCGACAGAGCAAGCAATATGTTCTTTCCCGTCACTATCTATTAACTTAACTGTAGCTGTAGAAAGACCTAGACTCCCACATGTAACCTGTAAATTACAAAAATTTCAGTTAAAAATATCTATCCAAATCAATAACGATACTTGTAAACACGGGGTCCACCACTCCACACATACATACCTGTACATCACCGAACTTCCAAAATATTTGTGGCTGGAAAACCTCATCTGATACCAACGCTACTAAATCATCATCTGTAATAACCTTTTTCATTTCAGCAACCGATTTAAACCGCCAAAATATATCATTTAGTTCCTTCCCGTCGATGTCGTAACCAAGCTGAAGACATAATAGAACAAATGGTTTAGTGCATAACAAGAAAGGTGGCAGTTATGATATTTGCAGATAAATGAGTTCGCTATTGCAATATACCTCAAAAAGTTTGGACTTCAAAGCATGACGTCCACTGTACAACAATATATGAATACCATTAGTAGATGTATATTTAATATCAAAATTCGAAAACCATATAATAAATGATAATTTTGCATAAAATACCAACGTACTTTATCATTTGTACCATTTCAGTCGTACTACTATTTTTGTATATCCGAGCAATTAGAAGATGGCTTTGTGTCCCGTTAGTGTTCTTTTCTAGATAGGGAAAATAAGACCGTAAAAACCCCTCCTTTTATAAAAAAATATCGAGTTTATAGGTTAAAAAAGTGACCGAACAGGACACAAAGCCATCTTTCATTGACTTTCAGTAGCCAATACCATGCGAAGGGAAGAAAACCCTAAAATATAAGTTAATTAACTTTAAATAAGCATACCTAAGTTTTCCAAGAGTAAGTCCAGATTCATTAGATCGAAATAGTCCAATATCTTCAGGAGACATGATTTCATAGGTGTTTCTGTTCTTTAGCATTCCGTCTTGATGGATTCCACTTTCATGAGCAAAAGCATTAGCACCAACGATAGCCTTGTGAGGCTGCACCATCAGCCCACTGTATTCTTCCACCTAGGCAATACGTATGCAAAGTGAACCGAGAGACAACATTGGAATTAAAGATTATTAAAATGCAGAAAAGTTTTGATATATACCATTTTGCTCGCCATGACTATATGTCTCGTATTGATGCCTGTGTAAAGACCTCCTAACAATTCTCCTTTGCATTTTATTGTCATTACCACCTATATCAGAAAAAAATAAAAATAAAAACATCGGTTATTAAAAGAAACTTTTGATATCTCAAAAGAAGAAAAAACCCATGACTCACCTCTTCTAAAGAAGCATTACCGGCTCTCTCTCCAATTCCGTTAATTGTACATTCCAACTGTCTCGCACCCGAATAAGCTCCCTGGAATCCACATAAATAAGTATACAAATGTAACACAATCTAAAAATATTTAAACTGAATACGCATGAAACAATACCTCTAAAGTATTGGCAGTAGAAAGTCCAAGATCGTTCTGGCAATGGGTTGAAATGATGACATTTTCAATGCCGGAGTGTTGGCTTTATGTCAGCAATGAGCTGCCCAAACTCACGAGGCCAGTTATAGCCGACGGTATCAGGAATGTTAAGAGTTGTTGCTCCTGCTTTAATAACCTCGCCCAATATCTCGTATAAGAACTCCCTCTCTGATCTGTTTATAAACATGATACAAATCGAAGTTATAATTTATGAGGTCGGAGAATATGTAAACAGGTTATTGACTTTTTGAACCATTAGACAATACAGTTCACATGAACGAGCTTCATAGGCAAACAAACTAAACTATCATTATAATGTTTGCCTTTATCTGAACAGACATACACTTAAATCTGACTTCTAGTTTTCTCAGAATACAATAAACAGCTAAGCCTGTAAAAACCACTCCCAAACACCCTTAACATGTTTCTATTGTTAAAAGTTAAAACATTAACATTGCAGAAGCATAAACCGTAATTCATAACAGAGCATAAACAGAAACCTAATCCGAACAAAAGTTAATACAGAACAATCATCACCAACCAACTAAAGGGGTGTTTGGGATTACTTCTTAATGCAGCTTATTGCTTATCAAAACAAGCTAACGACCTCGCTCAATATCTCATATAATATTCCTTCTTCTCCTGATATATTAACAAATATAACATAAATCAAAATCTATAGTTTATGTGGATTAAACATTAAACATATAAGTAAAAAGTTTTTGACTCCTCGCCCAAACACACTATACAGTTTGCAAGAACAAGCGATGTTGGAGTAAAAACTTATGAGCAGAATGGTTCTTTTCACATTTATATTTGCAAAAATTAAAATAGCTACATTGGTCGACATTTTGGCAAATACAAATGTTAGTCTGCAATAAAAATCAATGAAAGGGTTACAACTTAAAACACAAATACTAATAATTATCGAGCTGCTTGTGACTTACACTTTTCAGGGTTCAAGAATTGCAATTTAGTTTTTATTATTTATTTTATGTTACGTGACTTAAGTTATGCAAATAGTTATGAATTAGTTTTATTTGAATGAGTCTAAGCTAGTGGGGTTACAATGCTCCACTAAGTTGACTTAGTGGCCATAGCTGCAGCAGTAGTGGATTTCTAGTTTCTGAGAAGAATAAAAATTGTTCCAAGTTGTGTTTGTCTCTTTCTTTGTTCTTGAAAGATCGACCATTTTGAAGCGGACGCTTATCAATAGACTTGGCAGTCTATAATGAGGGTGTTTGGCATTGAGGTTTGACAGTGAATCAGTGATTATGTGTATGGAATAAATCAATAAATCAAATCATATACATCGGCTGTAACGAACAAGACTCCTAACGATCGCTTTCGAATGAGCTTGTTATGTTTGAAATTTTATAATAAGATAACTTGTTGTTTAGTGTTCGGAAATTTCTAATCATACAAGGATTTACTGAGTAAAAACAATAGCCAAAAGATCACCACTACATGTACAAATTAAGGCGTTATTAAACTGTTTATGCTTAACAATCATATAACTAGCTGTAACAAAGCATAATACAATATTTGGTGTTTGGATCTGGTCTGTTGCATCATAACTTATCAGAATTAGAACATTACAAGTTAGCAACCCTAAAACATAATCATAATCAGTTTGTATCGAATCAAACTCTCTAAACCAATGTTCCGTGGTATCAAAAGGCAATAATTAGATAAGCAGTTTTATTAGGCAGTCCCAAACACTCTGTAACATCTTCCTATCGCAAAAAGATCAGCATTGCAAAAGGCAATATCAGATCAATAAGCATTTTACCCAAGCATCCGGTAACATCTTCCTAAAACAAAAAGATCGGCATTGCAAATTTCCTACCCCTAAATACCAAATCGGAACATAATGTCCACATATACATCGAATTATCAAAAACCTTAATCCTAACACATTTCAGAGCAATATACCCTCAGCTGTAACAACATAAAATGCTTTCACTTTTTGAAGTCGTAACAAGCAAAGTTTGCATGTGCTGATAAGTGATACTATTTGAAGTTGGTATAAGTAGGTAATAATTTTGCCCGTTTCTAATTATCTAAAGATTTACACGTAAACACAACAATCAGGTAATCACTACACTAGTAAGCTTATCTATTAACTTGAAAATGCAACAATCGAGCCTAATTCATAACCATGCAATACCAACAACACTACCGTTATACCTTCCAGCATCCTCAGGACTAAACTCGACATCATTACACCCCAAACTCCTCGCATACGCCACCATACTCCTCGCCTTCTCCACCACTTGCTCTTTACTCATTTTCAGCTTATACTGCATATGTATCTCACTTGTCGCAATAAACGTATGAATCCTCGGATACTTTGCATACTTCACCGCCTCCCACGCCTTATCTATATCACTCTTATTACATCTCGCCAACCCACATATCACCGGCACATGCACACCCTCATCTCCACTCACCCCCACACCATTTCCCGCCAAACCCACTTCACCTACACCATTTCCCGCCAAACCCACTTCACCACCACCTTTTCCGGCAAGACCCATTTCTCCGGCAACTTCTCCGGCCACTTTTCCGGCGAGAACTTTTTCATCTTTTCCGGCCAAACCCACATCACCACCATCATTTCCGGCCAAACCAAGCTCTCCGGCGAGTTTTCCGGCAAGACCCATTTCTCCGGGAGGGTTTCCGACCTCAATGGCAATGAGTTTAACAGCTTCTAAATCAGCTTCAGAAGACGCGGGAAAACCAGCCTCAATGATGTCAACACCAAGCTTAGCTAGCTGGCGAGCTATATCAAGCTTCTCTTTGGTGGTCATGGTGGCACCAGGTGACTGCTCACCGTCTCTTAAAGTGGTGTCAAAGATACGGACATAGTTTGGGTCGGAGATATGGTTTGGTACATATGATGGTCTTGATGATGCATAAAGGGTTGTGGCTTGTTTTCTGTTTGTGGGTTTGAAAGTGAAGAGTGTGTATTTGGTTTTTGTGTGTGTTTTGGTGGTCGGAGAGAAGATGGTGGTGGTTGAGAATGGTGTTGTCGCCGCCGCCGTCATTTTGAGGGTGGTGTGATGACTAGAGTGGAAGTGTTTGTGTTTTTGTTTTTGTGTTTGTGTGTGAGAGAGAGATGAGGTTTAAGTGGTATGTTTGGTCTTTGCTTAGCTCATCACAACTTTATATATGTATTTTCTTGAGAAGAAAAGTCTCTTCGTTACTTTCAGACGATTGTCACGCCATGATAGCGCACATCATTCAATTTATTAATAACAGAAAATAACTAAGGTTATTATTTTTCCTTTCTTCAAAAGAAAATATATCAGCCATAAGAAGTGACCACTCTCACCACTCCCAAATCTCTTTACTCTGCTTCTCAAATTCTTTCACACACACTGAAATCAAGAACCAAAACCATGGAGCTATTTTACTTGCTAGTAACATGAGTTTGGTGTTCCTAGCAACATTAGAACTTAGTAAAACAACAAAGATCGAATCAACACTTCTCTCGCGTTATATTTTCAAGAACAATTACCTTCTGCTCTTATATGGGTGTATTTTTATTTTATTTTTTGCTAATGGTCACTTCTCAAGTTTTTTGACTAAGAAAAATTAAGAAAGTAGAAAAATTTTGACTAGGAAAGTAAAAAATTGGTTTATAAACTTGCCTTAAAACATCGCAGAGGCCTCAAACTTGGGATTTTAGTTGCCGTAAGTCCAAAACTTTGTGTTTTGAGGCCGATTGAGTCTTTTTGACCGTAATCCGTTGGTTAACATCGTTATTTGATGTTTGTTTTGTTTTTAGTCAAGGGCATAACAGTCATTTCATATATTTGTATTATTATACTTTTCTTTCTTATTTTTATTCCAACTCTATTACTTTGTGATCTTGTTTCTCTTGTAAAGGAGTTCGCACAAAATGAGTGATCATTAAAATGGGATCAAAAGTCTTCTCTTCTAATTACTAGACCAAGCATATCATGTGCTCCTTCATTTAAGGTAACATTTATGGCCTTGTGTTATTGTTTACTCGCATATCAATTGGTTTTATTTGTCGGACTCGATCCTTAAATTGAAAAAGTTGATCATAATTCAAACCGTATTTTATTTTATTTTTTATTTTTTTAGTGTGTAATAAATAAGAAAACATATGGCAAGTATATGTAAAGTTGCTGATTTCAAAATATTTGTTTGAGGTAAAATTATAATTATGCTTTTATTTTTTTAGCCTAAACGTCTTATGAATGGTTTGATTAAGATGTTTAACAAATTAGTATAATTTTTCGGATATTGCTACCTAGTTGTGCTTACTTAATGAGGTAAAATTATAATTATGCTTTTACTTTTAGCCTAAACGTCTGATAAATGATTTGATTAAGTTGTTTAACAAATTACCGTATAATTTTTCAGATATCGCTGCATAGTTGGGCTTACTTAGTGGTGTTTGGTGAAGTCAACTATTTTAACTATAGACAAAATATAAAATAGGGCGTTATTAGGTGAAGAAACACAAGAGTCCTAAAGCAAACTTGTAATGGGTCAATGGGTAGGGATTTGTTGGGGACTAAAATATGTGAATGGGTATTTTCTTAAAGAAAGAAATTTGGATAAAGTAGAAAAGTTCTTGTGGTAGTAGGCCAGGTTATTTTTCTTAAACCATGATTTTTGTTCTATATCTATGACTTTGTTTCTAATTAATTGTAAATGATTAGATGAGCGATGTTATTAAAAACAATTTATTGTTGGTTGATACCAAACCATAAAACCACAAGTTGGATTTAATTTGTGTTTGTGTCTTTGTGTTTGTGTGTGAGAGATGAGGTTTAAGACTTCAAGTGGCATGTTTGGTCTTGCTTAGTTTATCATCACTTTATATTGTATTTTTTTTCTAATGGACACTTATCAAGCTTTTTGACTAAGAAATATTAAAAAAAATAAAAAAAATATTTACCAAAGGAAAGTAAAAAATAAAATAAATACTTTTAGCCCAATTTTGAGAGAAAATATTTTATTTTAAAATTAATAAAATTGCTTTTGTTTTTCGGTCATTTGCTTTTTCCTTTTTTTCTAAATGATATTAGAGAGCACAATTTTTTTTGTTTATCTTCATTTTCTTTTATTCTTTCATTTCTTTAAGTGATAACTGAAAACAGAGTGTAAACGGCCACTAACTTTCGTGAAATATATACACAATAAATTATTTAACGTGTTTAAGCAGAACTTGACTCCACAATTATTTAATTAGGGGTTAATATGTTGAGACAAACACTTGCAGAAAGGGTATGCTTGCTTAAAACTAACAAACGGAAGATGAAAGCCATTAAAACTATGAGCGAGGGGCTGGACCTAATGGTTCCAATTTGGTAGGGTTTAGTTGGGGTTTTGGGTTTGGATTGGTTTTACATGAAACGAACAAGTTGGGATGTCTCCGGACTACTACCGAAAAAGGAACATCAAAGAAATAGGAATTGGTCCAATCAGGTTAGAGTTAACTCGATTCAGTCATATCATTTGGTTTTACTTGTTGGACTCGATCCTTAAGTCGAGAGGATTGAGCATGACTCAAACTGCATTTTTTTGCGTATATTTGTAATAAATAAGAAAACATGTGGTAATTATATATAAAGTTGTTGATTTCAAAATATTTGTTTTTTGAGGTAAAATTATAAGGCTGGACGAAGTGGAGTATTTTTTTTTTAGAGTGAGTGAGTGACTCACGAAGTGAGTATCACTTTCCATGTTCAAGGGTCAAAAAATAGGTGCGTATGGTGAGTATCATCAAACAGAGAGAGCTGAGAGCCTGAGATCGTGGGCTCAAAGTGTAAAAGTATTTGTTTTTTATTATATTGTGAGCGTGTGTGGGGTATTTAACGAGGTATTATTTTATAAATGTGAGTGAGAGTGACCACTACGGATGTATGGTGAGTGAGAGTGACTGGAAATAAAAAAGGAGAAAAAGGCGAGGAATATTTGAGGTCTTAGATGAGTGAGTTGCTGCCACTTATTCTAGTCTAAGCATGCTTTTATATTTAGCCTAAATTGTAACTATAAAAAAAAGTTATAAAATAGAACATGGGGGCATTATTAGGGGAAGAAACTCTAGAGTCCTAAAGCAAACTTGTAATGGGTCAATGGGATAAGGATTTGTTGGACAAAAAAATGTGAATGGGTATTTTTTTAAAGAAAGAAATTTGGATCAAGTAGAAAAGTTCTTGTAGTAGTAGGTGAGGTCGCGTCAGGTTATTTTTTTAAAGCATGATTTTTGTTTTATATCTATGACTCTGTTTCTAATTAATTGTAAATGATTATTAGAGCTTTAGGTGTCATAATGAGAGTTAAACTTAAATAGTAAATCTCGCCGCCACATCAAGATCTCGTTTTTCGCAACTAACCACAATAAGCACTCCTCACTCATACAAACCTCAACATCTTCGTTTAGGTGTAGCTACCACTTACAATTTTTTATTCGATTTTCATTTCCAAATAAACTAAATTTATTTCATTCAAATTAAAGCTACAATACATAACAAAAAAAAAAAGATAAAGCGATACGAAAAAAAAAACGACACGGGTAAAAAATACAACACATACTAATGTCGTAACCTAGTCATCTCTATCACGATATTTCTGACTAGGCGTTCCCGCCTCTTGCGGATGATTTACTGCTTTTCAGGGTCGGATTGGTACTCGGATCTATCGTGAGAAAATCCATCTCGATCTTCTAACTGCCACGATTTTTCCTTCGCCTCGCCTCGTAACAAGCCGCTCGAGCATCGGCTTTTGAGCATATATTTGGGATATATGTCCAAAATTTCGTTTGACTTTCACGGAGCTTGCGGTGACAGCGTTGAAGTCGACTTTTGTTTCTTTCCTACTCGTTTGCATCCATCTCTTTCGGTAGGGTCGTTTGTCTACTGAATATATCCTCGAGACATGTAATGTCGATAGGATCTTGACGATCCCACTGGGATAATTTTCAAAGCGATTAACATTTTCATACAAAACTCCTCCCACCAAAATTGCGTAAAGTTAACTTTGGCATTCTCGACATGATCTTGCTCATTTTCACCACCCGGCCGAAGATGTTTGTAATGACGTTGAACTTCGGCAATCACCGTTAATCCTTGTCCATTTACCGGTTATCATGTTCTTGCCACGGCGGTTATCGGTGGTCTTAGAATTGAACATGTCGAGAATGTCGTCCAAAAGTACTCCTCCGGACGGTCATTGCCCATATCTCTATCTTGGGAAATTTCTATCCAACAACTCTGTGAGTAACATTTCTTGGACTTGGTCCAGCTTCCTCTCGTCAAGCTTGCTCACGACTTGACATCTTCGTCATCGTCTGCGTCCGAATCTGACAATTTTTTTGTCTTGACTTTTTGCCCTGCCTTTTCTTGGGTTCACGTGCTTTTGGAACTTTGAATTGTGAACCCGGACGGTTGTGATTCCATTTGGGGCAATTGTGGAGGTGTATTGGGTTAAAAACTGTGGAGATTGTGACGGGTTAAAATCATGATGATGGAAATCGGTAAGGGTAATTTACGAAACCTTGTTGGCGATATTGTTGGTTAAGAAAGATTTCTTGTGGAGACGGGTTGGAATTGGTCGAAGAGGGGTAGAGCGGGTTGAAGAACCCCGTATTGTTGTGGTTTGAGTTAAGTAGATTTGTGAAGTATCCTCCGTCGTTTGGGTTTGAGACATTGTGAGCAATTTTATTTGAGTTAAGTAAAATTTCTTGTTTATTTTGGGTTTGAAGATGTGTAAAATGGTGAAGATGAAGATAGTTTATATAGGGGTTGTGGGTTTAAAAAAAAAAAAAAAAAAAAAAAAAAAAAAGTTAACGTTAAAAAAAAAATTACGTTATATAACGTAACTTTTCTCTTTAATGTCGAACATTACCTCGTCGTCCCACGATTTTGTCTTGACGATGACGTGTGCATGAAACACCGGTGTGTGCCGGCGCGGCAATGAGCCTCGAAATTTCAATGACAGCGAGCCTCCATTCCAGCGACGACAATACAATTTTGTCCACACCGGATGCTCTTAGGTGAGCATGTTATAAAAAACAGATTATTTATAGTTAAAAACAACAACCAAAAGTTGGATTTATTTTAGTCGGCTTCCATTCATGACCCGGTAAACAATTATTTTCCCAAGGGCTTTTGTTTAGGTGTGAATGCACCTTTTTATTTGCTTTTCTTACAACTACTTGGTTAACGGAGCACATTTGTACCTCTTGAACACACTTACACCAAATAATTGATGAGACTATTATGAATTTTAGTGATCGTTTGACAAGAAAAAAGTAAGCTGTCACTTTTTTAGAAAATGATTTTCAATCTTTATGAATACGTTTATGAGCGTTGAGCATTTGATTGTTGTTTTACACATTATGATTACACCTACATCTACTTTACCAAACGTTTTTATGAGAAAAGCATTATTAACTACATTCTTTGTTTATTGTTAGTGTTCTTCGCTACTTTATCTTCTTATTTTCGCAAAACACACTCATTGGGTACGACTCAACACATTCATGGTACTTTTCAAGTTTTCATCCTTAAATTTTATATTGTTTCAATTGACAGAGGATTTAATTAGCCAATATTTACAAAAAGATGCAACAAAATACACATGGGAAATTCAAGAGTAGGAGCTCTCGTTGAGCGGCGATCACTATCCTTTCAAGAATTTTTAAGAGGTTTAACCGGTTGGATGTCGCGTAAAGTTAATCTAAACTGCAGATTAATCAACTAAGCAAAAGATCGTAAACTATAGTTATTCGAAAATAAGCTATACTAAATATCCACATAACACAACTTACAAATCCTAAACTAACATATTAACTTAAAAACATTCACATAAAATTTTCATAGCCCAATAGCAAAGGCGTAGGCCCGTAATGCAGCTTGGGCTACTCATGCTTTTTTCTTACGATTTTTAGCTAACCCAAGCCAGTAATTTAATACTCGAGACCATTATTTAAACTGCATGGATTTCAAGTTCAGCTAAAAGGCCCATTCTTGTCCAGACTTTGGACTAATTCCTTCTTTCTTTTATTAGGCAGTGTTCTCATGTATATGCAGTATCTATATCTATACTACTTATAATAAAGGGATGAATCTCTCTCGTAGTGCTTAAAATTAAAACTTACAAAATATAAAACTATTGTACAATACATAATGCACTATTAATGATCTTTCTCATCAATCTTAATTTTAAGACTTCTAGTCCTTAAAGGCAATGTACAAAATCAAAGACTATTAATGGTCGAGATATTTAATGTAGTTAATTAATTAATTGGTCAATAAATACAATTAATGCAGTTATTAAAACACCCTTACACAAGGAATACAAATTATCAGCGTATTATACAACCAACTTAAACATAATTCTCGCATTAAATGTCACTGTCTGAATAATAAAAACGTTATACAAATATTCAAGCCGAGCAGACAGCAGTCCAAGTGGGTCGAGCCGACAGATGCGATCCAAAAGCACGCGCCAAGCGGTCGAGCAGGTGGTACGCAGTTGAAGCAGACTCGAGCCGACGGCACGTAGCTAAACGAAATTCACGAAATCAGTAAATTTATTATCAAAAGAACGTAATTAACTAAAATAGATGATTCAGGAAAATTTTATTTCAAGTATCCGTCTCAACATGCGGGAACCTCGCATTAAATATTCTTATCTGAATAATAAAACACATTATACGTATTTTCAAGTTCGAGCGATTCGGCGGGCAAAATGGGCAAAAGCGAATGGTCTGAGCCAAGCGGACTCGAGCGAACCAAGCATGGGCCAGCAGCACGAGCCAGAATAGGCACGGGCTAAACGAAATGCTTGATATCAGTAAATTTATTGTTAAAAAACATAATAAAGCTAAAATCGTGATTCATCGAAAAATTTATTTCGAGCAGAGTAAGCCATGCGCAACATGCATGGTTACTACTAATAATATGTTATACAGCAGTATCCGATACATGAACCCACAACTTGTTGGTCGATGAGCTGTCCATACCAATAATGTAAAAGCCTTTTGATTCGACTAATTCCCTTTACGCTAATTACAAAAGAGCCTATCAAATTTTCAGGTTAGTGACCCCTGTGCCATGAACTATAAAACAGGTCTTGAAAAACCAGAAAAGATTATATGTATCAATGTATGTATATGTAAAAGTAGAGTTCGTTAATAATTTATTGTATCTGAAAATAGAAAAACCAATGGAAGAGGTTGATTATTTAAAAGAAGTTAACATAATTTAGTTGGGGTCAAGAATTAAGAAATCGACATGCAAGTTATACGATTTAGAGACGATAGTCCTTGTGGTTCTTAAATAAGCACACATGTGGTCCTTACCTTTTAGGTTTGCCCAAACACCTTTAGCCCAGGGTGGAAGCAATGAATGGCTCGTGAAAAGTTCGGGATCGGATCGATAAAAAGCTCGAGCAGTCGAGCCTAAGCGAGCTCGAGCTCGAGCTCGAGCCTAAGTTGGGCTCGTTTAATAATCGAGCTCGAGCCGAGCTCTATAAAAAAACTCGTTCTGTTCATGACCTAAGCGAGCCTGAAATATATCGTATATATATTTTCTATCATATAAACGTGTTAACGGCTCGAGCGTGTTAACGAGTCGAGCTTTGTGTTAACGAGCCGAGCTCGAGCTTGTGAAAAATTTCACGAGCCGAGCTCGAGCTCAAAGGTGAGCTCAAGCGAGCTCGGGCTTTTTATATATAAGCGAGCCGGATTTCGAGCTACGACAGCTCGGGCTTCAGCTCATTTCACCCCTACCTTTAACCAAAACTCTTATCTCTACCAAATATCCAAACACCTCCCATCTTTAGCCTTATTATATATATTTTTTTAAAACAGTAAGAAAAATAAAACAAACATACTAGTAGCTTAACATTATTGCTAATACATGAACCTAAAAGTATAAAAATCTTTGTAACGTAGTAATATAAATAAATAAAATGATATAAAAGATAAGATTATCGTCTTGACGAATATCGTAAGCAAGTACTATACAAACCAATTATTATGCATGCTAAAAATTATTGACACTGGTTGTTTTTCTCATATATACCATTATCTTTTTATCTATACCATTGGTTTTATATGAACCAATACTTTAAAAAGAGCGAAATTTTTTTAAAAGGCTATGCAGAGAAGCGTATTTTTGCGAACCCACTTTTCGACATTTTATTTAGCGCAGTTGATCGCTGCTTATGACGAGAAATTAAAAATAAGCAGTATTACAGCGAGGTTAAAAGTAAAGGAATATAACATCCACATAAGATTTATTTGCCGCCAAAGGAGATACTTCCTCAATAGCCCCCTCCAAAAAAAAAAAAAAAAAAAAAAATCACTGAGACCATTTATTTGCTTATTAGAGAGATATAGTATACAATTGCCCCACTTATGTGTTATTTAAAAAATTCACGTAGACCAAATTGCTCCTCTTGGGCAGCGATTAAAAAAAAATTATATATATTGATTTCAAAGTGCAGCGATTAAAAAAAATAAAGAATATCAGTTTAAGGGTGTTTAGATTTAAGGTTTAGAGGTAAGTTTAGAGTTTAGAGTTTTGTTTATAACAAGTTTAACTAAAATATTTTTTTTATCAACTTTGTAAATTGACAATATAATTTGATTAGTTTTTTTAGCTTTTTATCAAAGAGAAAACGGCAACATCTTTGTAATAAACTTAAAAAATAGAATATATTAGAAGGTACATAAAATACAGATTAACTAAAAAATAAGAAAAACACATAAACCATAAACCGTTCTACTTTATTAAAGGCCAAAGCAATTAAACCAACTATTATAATCCTGATTGTGCTGATCATCTAGATGTTGAGAGGCGTATTGTTGGAAATCATATTGTTGATACACTTGAGGCGTGTATGTTGGGTTTTGTTGAGATAGTTGGTCTCAGTGTATCAACAATATGATTTCCAACAATACGCCTCAACATCTGATGATCAAGACAATCGGATTATAATAGTTGGTTTAATTGCTTTGACCTTAATAAAGTAGAACGGTTTATGGTTTATGTGTTTTTCTTATTTTTAGTTAATCAGATTTTATGTACTTAATATATTATATTTTTAAGTTTATTACAAAGATGTTGCGTTTTCTTTGATAAAAACTAAAAACTAATCAAATTATATTGTCAATTTACAAAGTTGATAATAAATGTTTAGTTAAACTTGTTATAAACAAAACTCTAAACTCTAAACTTACCAAATCTAAACATCCATATTCTTTATTTTTTAATCACTGCACTTTGAAATTAATATATATAATTTTTTTAATTCTTTGCCAAGAGGAGCGATTTGGTCTATGTGATTTTTTTTTTTTTTTTTTTTTAGCATAAGTGGGGCAATTGTATATGATATCTCTCTAATAGGAGAGAAACGGTCTATGTGGATATTATTTTCTTATTTTTTTAATAACGCTCAATTGTGATGATATCTCTCCTAATAGGCAGCGAAATGGTCTGGGTGGATTTTTTTTTTTGTTTTCTTGGAGTGGGGCCCTATTGGAGGAAATCTGTCCTTATTGGCAGTGAAATTGCTTATATGGTATGTTATATTCCTTTACTTTTAACCTCGTTGCAACACGTGTTTATTTTTAATTTCTCTCCTCATATGCAGCGATCAACTAGGCTAAATAAGAAATGTCAGAAAAATTGGGCTTCTGCAAGAAATACGCTTCTCTGCATAGCCTTTTAAAAAAATTTCGCTTAAAAAGATAATAAATATAATGTCACAAAAATTTGAAAGCATTGAAGATCCAAATACATATTATATAACTTCTCATTCATTTAAAAAAAAAGAAACATATTTTATGGGTATGAAATATGAATATTGTATATATGTAGTTAAAAGTTAAGATAAATATATGTTAAAGGTATCAAGGGGATCCTATTTCGCCCTACTTATTTATCATGTGCGCAGAAGTGCTATCAACAATGATTAGGAGAGATGTTCTCACTGGCCACATTCATGGAGTTAAAATCAGTCGGGGTGCTCCTCAAGTAAGTCACTTATTTTTTGCCGATGATAGTATTTTCTTTACTAGGGCCTCGGTGGAGGAATGCACACGCTTGAAAAATATTTTAGGGAAGTATTGTCGTTGTTCGGGTCAAAGTATTAATTTCCACAAATCAGAAATCTTTTTCAGCCCAAATGTCGAAGAAACTTTACGGAATCTCATTGTAACTAGACTCGAGGTTCGAGAAGCATCACAACAATCTATGTATTTAGGCCTCCCTTCTATTGTTGGAAGAAAGAAGAAAGAAGTGTTTCAAGCCATTCTAGATAAGGTCGAAAGAAAATTTACGGATGGAAAGAAAGGCAGGTTGTCAATAGGGGAAAGGAGGTTCTAGTAAAATTTGTGGCCCAAGCAATGCCAATGTATGTCATGAATCTTTTCTATTACCGGATGGTCTAATTGGCGAGATCCATCGAGCTTTTAATTGTTTGGTGGGGACATGGAACACAAGGAAAACCCTATACGATGGACATCATGGGAGTCTATGTATCTCTAAATATCGTGGTGGCATGGGCTTTAGTCATATGAATAGCTTTAATAAGGCTCTCTGTAAAGCAAGGTAGGAGACTAATAACAATGGAGGAGTCACTTAGGCAAGAATTCTAAAGGCGAGGTATTTTCGAGAGTTCTTTCTTAGATGCAAGGATTGAATATAAGCCTAGTTTTGTTTAGGCGTAGCTTATGTTCGACACGAGACATCTTTCGAAAGGGCAAAAATGGAATGTTGGTAATGGTAAGCAAGTAAGAATATGGGAAGACTATTGGCTTGAGGGTTCTGAAAACTATACAATCACACTTCGTAATCATGATTTGCATGTTGTTAATGATCTTTAGATCCCTAATACTGAAGGTTGAAACCACACTATTGCTACAAGTATTTCCCAGACAAATTCTTTGAAAGGATATCATGTACACATCAATCCCGCCGAGTGTGACTCACGTTCTTGGGTGCTTCTCTAATGGAATTTTTACTTGCAAATCTGCTTATTGGATAGCAATTCGAGTATAGAATGTCTTAAAGATCCACAAGCACAACAGAGACGTAAGTGTTTTAAGGCAATTTGGTTGGCTAATATTCCTAACAAAGTAAAAATTTCATATGGAGAGCTTGTATGAATCTTTTGCCCACTTTAAGCAATCTGTAGCAAGAGGCTTAGCGCTGGTTCTCTCACTTGTGTGCATTGTTCACTCAACGAAGACATTAAACATGCTCTATTCCTTTGTGATTGGTAGCTGGATATATGGGCTAGCATGGAGTCGGTGATCTTACAAACCAAGTAGAAGACATATCTATGAAGAGATGCTATGTCTACTCGGGAGCGACAAGAAGGTAAGTTTGAATTGATGCTAATGGTAATGTGGCGAATATGGTGTGAGAAATTCCAAAGCTCATGGACAAGGAGATTCGGGCAGAATAAAGTGAAAGAATCGCTCATGTGATGTTGCAAGATTTCTCCGAAACAAATCGAGCTACTGATTGTAACTATGCCCCTATAATGCACCCTCACGAGCATGGTTTGCTCCAACATACGGAGAGATAAAAATAAATGGTGATGATGGTGTATTAGGAACAATGGTATAACAGCCTTGGTTTTGTCATGAGATCACATAGCGGGTCGATCTTGGTGGCGGGAAGCAGACGGTCAATTTTGCGACGTCGGTTGTTGAAGTCTGAAGCAAAAGCAATCCTTTGGGCTATACAAGTGGCGCTATTTAGGGTTTTAAAAGTTGTTTTGAGACCGATTCAACTATTCTTGTGGAGCATTCAAACACGACAAAGTGTTAGTTCAAATTAGAGCTCTATTTCTCCATATCGTCGATTATGTCTCGTTTGATTCTTGTACTTGGTCTTATGTGCGACGTGAGGGAATAGAGTGGCTCATAAGTTATCTAGAAGAGCGTTATATGATAGTATAGATGACGTGTATGTTGGTTTTGTGCCTCCTTCGGTTAAGCCATTGGTACAACATGATGTAACTTTTCTAAATGATAATTGAATGAGTTTCATGATCAAAAAAATAAAAAATAAAAAAAATACAGAACCAACACTGCAATAATGTTACTTCTTAAACAATTGATACTACTCATTTTGATGATATTACTACGTTTCAAAGGGTTCTTACGATTTTAGGTTTACGCACTAGCAATAATGTTTAACTACTAGTATGTTTATTTATTTTTTATTTTTATTTTTTTAGTGTTTTAAAAAAGAAAAAAGAATTAGATGAGGCTAAAGATGGGAGGTGTTTGGATATTTGGTAGATAATTATAAAAGTTTTAGTTGGGCAAAAACTATAAGGGTATTGTTGTTATTTTTGTGTGCTTATCTAAGAACCACAAGGACTATAAGTGTAATTTCTAATGTGAAATTTGAGTAAAAACCACAAGGACTATAAGTGTAATTTCCATAATTGTTAGGATTCCGATCCTGATCTTAGGATATTACGACTTTACGATTCTACAAAGAAAAAACGATCCGGATCGTACGTAGGATCTTAAAATGCTTAAGATCTTATAGGATCCCGATCTTGACAGTAGGATCTTAAGATCTAATCCGATCCGATCTTACGTTTCTCGAACCGTAAATTAAAAAACCACAAAGTTATGGGTTATCTTTTAATAGAAATAAAAATGCAACATGTGATTCTTCTAAAATATTCAATATTGATACTTTAGGACACTGTTTATATAAAACATTCATATAATTTTTTATTTATGATATATAGTATTTCTAGATTTGAACGTTGTAGTAGGATATTAGGATCTCAATAAGATCTTATGGTCACGATCTTGTAAAGACAAAAACGATCCTAAGTAGGATCCTGATTTTAAAAACCTTGGTAATTTCTAAAACTTAGGGACTAAAAAAAAAAAGAAAAGAATGGTTGAGGTCAAAGAAAAGCATTAGAACCGAACCCTCGTACACCTAGGGTTCATTTGGTATGATGAAATAAAATATCAAATGAATGAAATAAACTATGTAAAAGAATGAATGACGCAATGTAATGATTTATTACCGTTATTAATCATGGTTAGTTGGTAAGATATGTCGTAATGAAATCGATAAGATTAAGAAAACTAAATTGACCATTGATGATATGAAGTTTATTTAATGTGGTTAGTTAATGATGGATTTTTATGTACTTTTCATTCCGTTACAAGATGTAATGAAAAAAATAAAAGACTCTTGAAAAATGAAAATAATTATTTTTGATATAATGAGTCATTTTTTGCAATGAATCATTACATTTTAAATATGTAAATAAATAAGTTTTTTTTTTTCTCATTCCGTAATAAACTTTTTAATTCTTACTTTGATTACAACATGCCATGCGGTTTACTGGTGTCAAACGAATTTCCCGAATGTAATAGTAGAATCTTTGGTCCAATCTCCGACGCTTGTTGGCTTTTTCTTTTTCTCCTTTTCTTTCTTCATTAATACATCAGCCCAAATATGACCATCCAAACTCCAACAATCTTCCAATCATACGGCCCAATTGATTAATAACTAGCCTATAGCCCATATGTCAATGGCAAGTTCAATCCGCAAAGTGACTTTTCCAGCAGATATATTTACCAGTTAACTTTATAATCATTAAATCATGCATCTTATTAATTAAGTATGGTGATTTGCACACTCTATAAAGTGATTAAGACACTTCAATTTGTTGTGTTTAGACATTTATATCCTCACAGTTACCTTTATATTTTCACCCATATAAGGGTATAAATAGCTAAATATAATAAATTGGAGTGTCTTAATCATTTGATGGAGTGTGCAAATCATCTCTCATTAATTAAATGTAAAGATCTCTTTTTTCTTCTTACCGTGGCCTTTTAAATCGACTAAAACGGAGCTCGACAAAAAAAGTTATGACCATAACAATGCAACAACATTAAGACGTGTCATAAATACGAGCAATAAACGTGGGATAATGAAATGTTAAAGTAAGGGTATATTATATAAGTTCAAGTGCAAAATAATATGTGGGGAATAAATCAATATCACGTATTTATTGTTCCTGCATTGTGGGATAATGAAATGTTAAAGTGTATATTATATAAGTTCCATCACGTATTTATTGCTCCTGCATGGTTTTAAAAGGCTCGTAAAGGTCTCGTAATGGCGTAAAACTTGGTCATGTCGTCGTGCTGTTTTATTTTACGTTTTTTTTGTAAACTCGATATATATGAAATATGATATAAATATATAAATTTTTCATATTGTGTGCCACCTTATGTCACGCCTTATAAACGCAAAAGTTTTCATTAGCCCAAAAATGTAAAGCGATCGATCACGTCATCACTGGCGCCGCGATATTTATAACCTTGATTGTGAGGAATAAATCAATATCACGATCAAAATTACGATTTATACAATTCAAGTGCTAAACCAAAATTTATATATGCAAAATCGCAATGGTAGAAGTTAAACTAAAGGGTATATTATATAAGTTCAAGTGCAAAATAATGTGTGACAAATTAGAAAAACTAAACTTATAAAATTTGAAACGAAGAGTATTTGTTTGAAAATTGACATTGGAAATAAGATTAAAAAAAGTTAACAATAACTTATTAACTTATCATCTTTCTCTTTGTTTCATGCATGGCCTCGACCAAGTTAATAGCAACGCATTTATTTATTTATTTTTCCTTAAGGCAATATAATTTTTTTTTCCTCGACCACGTGGGTGAGTAATATACAGTCGACCGGTAGAAATAAACTCATTTTAAAAAGAAAAGAAAATGTTTATGTTTAACTTTTCTAAAAAAATATAAACTGTTGGCAGCTTTACTTGTTAAAAAAATTCATTCTTTTTAAAACTACACTATATTATTTTTTTTGAAGCAATTTATTGATAAAGTAGCGAGGCTAGAATATTACAAAGAAATAAAATGAGGATTTTTAGTTAATCATCCCATCTAAAGCGTCCCTTTACATCTAGAAGCGACACCAATTAAAAGTATGAGACACAACACTATCAAATATATCGGCTTTTAAAGGAGGATCACGCCAAAAATCAACTTATTCCGGAACGCCCATAAGAGCCACCATAAGCGAAGCATATCCTTCAAACGAATTTTAAGCTTTAAGTTCATCCCGATGCTATGAAACCAAATTTCCCAATCTTCAAAAGAATTCAATGCCACGAAGTCGACATTCCACCATTTACAAATTTTCGGAGAACATCACGAGACACATCACGACCAAAGAAAATATGAAGTCGATTCAACCGCCACTCCACACATCGGACAAAGAATGGGCCGGGCTGGTAAGCCTCTGCGAAAGATTCAAGCGAGAAGGCAAGCTATTCGTACAAACCTTCGAGCAAGAACATTTACCTTGATAGGGATCTCCTTTATCCATCGAGTTTGGGACGAAACACTAGGAAGCCGAATGTCGTCAATCACCTTCTCGCGAAGCGACCGAGAACTCCCCGGACCATCTAAATCCGGTACCATCTATCATTCATATCCCAAGGAGAACATTATCGGTCAACGAAATGAGCTCTATCATTTGAGCTTCTTGACCCCTCCGGACAACGTCTAAATGATGCGGAGAGGCTCGCATGAGCCATTTTGAAGTCGCATCAACTGTTTATTAACCTCCAAGTTATAGATTCGAGGAATCTATACTTCAACGGATATCGCCAAGCCGCGCATCGTCCCAAAAACGTGTCTTTACCATTACCTATCTTCTTTGAATATGATTAAGGATATCAAAACCAAGCGTTTTAACAATGTCCATCTCTCGAACAATGTCGCACCAGATGGATTTCTGGAGCACCTTCGAACAATCACCAATTCTGCCCTTTTCCCCGTGAATAACCTTAATAACTCTAGTCCATAATAAGTCTTTTTGCGTTTTGAATCGCCAAACCCATTTAAACAAAAGGGCTCTATTTAACGCATATAAGCTAGACACACCAAGACCCCCTCTCTCTTTCGAGGCTAACACATTACACCACTTCACCCAAGTCGCTTTCTTACAATTCAACTCAATCCCATTAAAAAAACGACTCTGAATGGATTCCATACGATGAAGAACCTTCATAGGCACCTTAAAAAGAGACATATGATAGATCGACATAGCTCCAAGAACCGCTTTGAGAAGAGTTAATCTACCTCCTACCGACAAAGTTTTCATCTTCCATTTCGAGAGGCGAGCAATCAACTTATCCACAATAACATCCCACGCATGAATCCTATTCATACTTCCCCCGACATTCGAACCAAGATAAGTGAAAGGAGGATTAAGGATATCACACCCGATTTTATCCATACGCTTCTTCGCATATATCGTCATTAACCGCAATACCCATTATCTTGCTTTTCCCAAATTAATATTTAACCCGAGGCTAATTGAAAACATTTCAACACATGAATTATAGTGTTAATGTTTCTCGAATTCCATTGACCCATGAACACGGCATCATCCGCGAAAAAAAGGTTGGATAAATGAGTCGAAGGATTTAAAACAATACCTTTAAAGAAACCCGCTTCCACCACACGAGTAAAGGAGATATGAAGGCTTTCCATGACCAATATAAAGAGAAAAGGCGCAAGAGGGTCACCCTGCTTTAGGCCTTTGAAGAATTGAAATTCTTCCGTCGGGCTTCCATTCACAAGAACCGATCCCCTGGAAGTTCGAAGACACTCATAGATCCACCCACACCATCTATTACCAAAGCCAAACTTCCTTAAAACATCGCATAAGTAGTCCCAACGAACAGAGTCGTATGCTTTCTCAAAATCAACCTTCAAGACAAACGACTGCTTCTGTTTTACTTCACACCACTGAAGCACCTCATTAAGAATAAATGGACCGTCTAAAATTTGTCTACCCGCCACAAACGCCGACTGGACTTCATTAACGAGATCACCTAACACCAACATAATACGATTTGCCAGAATCTTGGTGATAATTTTATAAAGACTTCCAATGAGGCTAGTCGGACGAAAATCTTTAACCAATTTCGCATCAGGAAACTTCGGAATGAGAGTTATAAATGAAGAGTTGCATCCCTTAGAAAAACTTCCTGTTTGAAAGAAGTACTTCACGGCTGAAACCACATCACTTTCTATTAAACCCCAAAACCGCTTATAAAACCCAAATGTGAACCCGTCCGGCCCAGGTGCTTTATCAGTGCCACAATCCCAAACCGCCTTTTTAATTTCATCAATAGATACCTCGCTTCCAATCCATCACCGAGAAGAGTTCAAGCGATTAGGAAACTCCACATTTATCATAGGACGTTGGTGTGTGGGCTGCTCGAATCGAGTCTTAAAGTGACTTAAGAACTCCCTTTTAATCACTTCTGGTTTCTCCTCCCACACGCCATCTTTCATGACTCCCCGAATAGCAAGTTGAGCACGCTTTTTATTAAGGATACCATGGAAGAACTTGGAGTTCTCATCTCCTTCAACCGTCCATTTGATCTTAGCCTTCTGAGCTACCTCCATATTATGCAATTTATCCAAATCTTGAATAGAATTACAAACCTCCATACGATTAATCGAATAGCCTCCGAGGCGTTACCTTTATCAATAATCATATCCAGATTCCCAAGGTCTGTTGCTAGGTGCGCTTTACATTATTGATACTTTGTCTCATTCTATTCCAACTCCGGATAGTATTTTAGTAAACTTGGTTTATGCATAAAATTAGCCATAGCATTATTTGAATAAGAGGGCTTCACAAGCGTCATGAACAAGTTTATCAAATCCTCCAATTCAAACCAAGAATGAAAAATCGAAAGGAATAGGCCCAAAATCTTGATTAGATTCCCGAAGCAAAATCGGACGACGATCCGAAAGGAATCTATCCAACGTAATAGCGGAGAAAGAAGGACATTCTCTAAGAAATCTTTCGGAAATTAAGAAGCGATCCAATTTACTCATCTTGGAAGCGGAAGCATGACACCACGTATAAGAACAGCCACCAAGAGAAACCTCTTCAAGGTTCGAGTTGGCAATAAACGAATTAAAGGCTTTAGCACTTTGAATGTTGAACACCGATCCAAATCTCTCATTTTTATAGCGAACCTCGTTAAAGTCACCCATAATAATGACCACGCCTTTCCAATTACTGATAATGTGGTTCAAGTATATTATAATGACCACGCCTTTCCAATTACCGATCCAAAACTACACTATATTATAATGGAAGTCTCGTTAAAAAAAAACCATTGAAGTCATTTTATATGTTTATGAACTAAAAGCTTCGTATCGATTGTAATTTAATTTCTATTTTGTATTTTGATACTATGTAATTATATGTAATTATGTAAACATTTTTATTATTTGTAAAATTTAATTTTGTTGTTAAAAGAAAAAGTTGAGAAAAAAGATGTCAGTCGTCTTATTGTGCTTAAAAGGTTCGCTGTAGGTCGCAAAAGAGAGAAAGCTGAAGTGGTATGAAAAATAAAAGTCGTTGAGAGTCGCTACTTTGGGTGTAACCTAAGACAACCACAAACCAAACGTGTGGCATAACTATCTCAAGGATGACTTCGTTCGCTAGAATTAAAGACCCGACACATAAAATCCAAAATGACCCGTTATGCGGGTAAATAAGGACATCACATTAAAGACCCATAATGTTGCTTTAATGGCAAGCTGCAACATTAAAGTATAGGCTTTGGTGTGTTTTCATTGATTTTAACCCGAAGTTGAGATTCTACCCGTGACATATTTCTTCACAAGCTTTCACTCTCTCTGATAAATGAGGTTCCTTATAAGTTACTCCTATAAGTTATGGTGGTGACACAACAACAAATTTGTCATCTTTACATATTTTTTGAACGGTGAATTATTTTTAAAAAATTTTCACATTTAAGAGTGTGGATAATTGTTTCAAAATCTCCACACTTAAAAAATGCGAAGAATTTCAATCTCACACTCAAAAGTGTGAATAATTATTTCAAAATCAAAATCATCACACTTAAAAATGTGAAAAATTGTTTTAAAACCCTCACACTTAAAAGTGTGAAAAATATTCACAAAATTTCACACATAAAAGTGTGAAAATATTTGATACACCCGGTTGGTTCACACACTTATTAGTGTAATTTTTTTTTTATTTTTCACACTTTAAAGGGTGTAAACATATTTTAATAAATAAGCATGTTACTATTTTTTTCGTGACTAAGAGCATTCGGTGTCTTAACGCAAGACTTGCGTTATGGACTGTCTTTAACGCACGTTAAGGCTGCGTTACCACACCACCATGTTGCGTTAAGAAGCGAGTTAAGGAGCTGCGTTAACAGCTTAACGCAGCGTTAAACAATTTTTTTTCTTTCTTTTCTTCCTATTTAAATGGGTTTTGGTGGGTATTCTAGTGTCTTTTTTGTCGTGTGTTTGTATAACGTGTGTGTGTTATATGTGTGTTTTAATGTGTGTAAAATGTGTAGGTTTCATCCAAGGAAGAAGATAATTTTCGTAAATTTACATTTTCAGTCTTTGTAGTTTATTGTATTTATGGTTTAGTCCTTGTGGTTTATACAGTTTCGCCCTTTTTTTTAATAAGTAAATAACATTTTTATTTTTAGTTATTTGTTTAGATAAAAATGTAATTTGTTTTAATTTGTATTTTGTTTAAATAATTGGAAAATAAGAAAAAAGTGATGCTCAAAATGTTGAGTTATGATTAGGGGTGTTTTTTTAGCTAAGATGAAAAAGTTAAAGTTGATGTGGCGCTGACGTAACACTGAGTAAAAGTTTAACCCGAGGTGAACATACCCAATGCTCTACGGCTGGAAGGCAAGGCGATGTGATTCGCTCACCTTAAGCCATAGTCACTAGCGAGTTCCATGCCCACTAACACCACTCACGCGCAGTTGGTGGTTTTCAATGCAAATTATGGTGAGCAAGCCACCTTCTTGATTTTGGTGAAGCAAGTATATTGTTTGTGTTAAAAAGGAAAAAAAAAAAAAAGGTGAGTGGGAGTGAGTGCTTTGTCCATAAAAAGGTGAGTGGGAGTGAGTAGAAGTGAGAGGAGAGAGAAAGCTGACGTGGCGCTGAGGTGTAAGTTGAGTGAGGTGGTTCCTTGCCTTCTAGCCTAAGACCATGGAGTATCATAACGCTTGAGTCCACCAAATCCAATGTGGAAGCCAAAGTGGCGCCGCCACCCTCGTGTCACCATACCCCAACCACCTTTCGCCACTTCCTAAGCCACTGAGTGGCAGACACCCCTTTCTCTTTTCTATTTTTTTATTGCTAAAATGTGTGCGATCAACTTTATGTTTGCTTTAATTCGTGGGTTGCATAAAAAAAGGATGTAGTGTTTAAATGGCTGCGAGAGTCTTCGTGGCTGTGATTTTGTTGTAATGAAGGAGATGGTTGATGTGTATTATTTGATAAGAAAGAGGCGTGCTTTTTAGGGTAGGTGATTAGGTTGTTACAAGTAAGATAACTTATTCATATCTGTGTATTTAGGGTAGGAGTTGCTTGGGCTAATTATTTACCATCCGAAATTTACTAATTACATGAGTTGGGCTGGACTTTATTGATTAAAAATGAAAGATGAGTTTTATGAAAAACTGAAAAGAAAACAAAATGGTGGTTAGGTGGGGCCTAAATGACATGTTATGAGTGAAGGGGTGTTTTCATGTATGAGTGTTAAAAGTGAGGATGATGAGGTGGCGTTGATGTGACACTGAAAAGAGTTAATTGACATGCCATAAGACCTCATGCTTTAAGACCATGGGGTATCATGGCATGCTAAATTTACCTTTTCAGTGACAACTCACGCCAACTCAGCATCTCCACTTTTATCACTCGCACATCAAAACAACCCTTCACTCATAACATGCCATTTGGGGCCCACCCTCCTTCAATTTTATTTTCTTTTACATTTTCAAACAAAATTAATGTTACACCCCAATTACCTTTTTGCGTGGAATGGAATTCACGGGGATGTTGTCATAGCACCACAATCAGTTATATTGAGCGACCTAAAGTGTCGTTTGAAAAGCACATCGTTTGATATAATAAAACATTCGAGTTTACAAAAGATAGGTCCCAAAAGATAGTCAACATTTGCGGAAATAAGTTTGATACAATCCAAGCGATGTTTTAAAGTGCATAAAATCCATGTGAGGCGCGTCGTCACGCGACTCTATGATAAGTCCTTATGCATGCCATGAAGTATGTGCCTTAGATACACGAAAATACATTGCTAAAAGTGTCAACACAAAGGTTGAGTGAGTTCATAGAGTTTATGTAAATGTATTTATACGACTACCACAAGTATAGGCCATGTATGACAAATATGTCACATAAAATGTTACAATTGCTATAAGCACATGACATCAAGCTAGGCTATTTCGATGTTCGCCACTAACAGTGTTTTGCCAAACAACTCAAATAATGATATTAAATGAAATGCATCCGTTTGACCAGTTGGGACCACCAACTCGGATGGAGGAGTCACCCTCAATAGATCTATTCACTCACCCTCGCTTCTTTCGGAATTAACGGTTCATGATTATGAAATGGGGACATTCAATTGGCAATGAAGTAACTTAAGCAATGTAATGAATTTGATATACTTGGTATCGTAATAAAAATGATGTGCAATGTATTTTCTCCCGTAGGTTTGAAATAATGTATAAACTTGAATAAATCGGGGCTATGAAAACTCACTTGGTAAAATGATGCGATGGCAAAAGTGAGTACATTGAAATGTAGCGAAAATCTCTAACCGTGACCTATTATGAATGATATGATCTATAATAAGTCATGATGTAATGTTATGCATGCAACTCGTATGATATCTGATTTTTGAAAATAAAGTTTAGCGTCGAAAAATAATCTTATAACGTCTTGACAATTTATAAATTACTTTACAAGTATTTTCATTGAAATGATATCCTACGATAATCATTTAGTGATTTATTATGAAATTATAGTTTTTCGTCGTAAAACAATGTCATTTGACAATTCATGAAAGTGAATAAATGGCCTCGAAAAGCTAGTCGTAAAATAGTGAATATCGAGTGTTAGAAAACAAACTCAACGGTTTTGGAAAGTTTGCGACATTATCTCAAAGTCTTAGCTTTTAAATTTTCATCATAGAGGTCTCGATCATGGAGAAAAACATAGGTCAGATGGGGTACTTGTACCAAAAATATTGTTTAAGGGTAATTTTCGGCAAAGTTTGAGTGGCCGTATTTTATTCGTTACAACTCCGTTTCTGAACGGTTGAACATTTTAGAAAATAGGCTAGGTGAACTTACTTTTACTAGAAGACATCGTTTTCTAAAAGTATTCCATCGATGTTAAAACGACTCTTAACATGGTCGCTAGCGACAACTAGTTTTGCTAATAGGAAATATATATATGTTCTAATAGTGAAAATAGTTACGTCAACCTTATTTAAGCAGCGTGTAATTTAGTCGTTATAAGTCCGTTTTCTCGTTTTATATGTCCTTAGCTTCGTGTTAAAGTATACTAATATATTTTTGATAAATCGACTCATTTAGATAACGCTTAAGACTCATTTTTGACCCTTAAAAATCTGGACAGCATGCTGATTTTCCGGAAAAATATAGTTTTCGTCGTTAAGCTTGAAAATAGCATAACTTCTTCGTTATAACTCCGTTTTAACCCGTTCAAGCGACCACGTTTTCGTTTTAAAGTATATTTTCTGAATATCTAGCCCAAAATATTTTTCAAACTGTCGAATTTTCCAGATTTCACAAAAATGATCAGACCCTTATTTAATGTTGTCGAAATTGATTTTTCTCGCGTAATACTTATTCTAACCACTTCAAATCAACACCAAAGCTATTATAAACCTACCATACACCTTCTTAGGGTGTCATGGGTTCCTAGACATCATCAAAAATGATATGTTTCAAGGGATTAATTATAGGATGATATATATTCATTATAAGTACTGAAAACAAATAAAGTGGTATAGATAATCATATAACTTGCATGTTTTCCTCAAGCATGATAAAAATAACCAAAGTATGAATATGGAAGAATAAAAATGATCATGAAATGCTTACTAGTAAAGTGATGAGGTTATAGAACAAGGTTTTTCCTAATTACCCTAGGTTTTTATTTTAAAACCTTAATTAAGAGTATGCTAGTGTTAATAATTTAGCTTGATCTTGCAAAAACTTTGCTTCCTTTTTGGTTTCCTTCCTTGGCCGGTTTATACAAGAGAAAATGAGAGAGTTTTGTAGCTTTCACCTAAGTATATTAATGTATGTATGTTTATGTAAGTATTTTATTAAAGAAAGATACATGTGTTAAGTCTAATATAGTATATGTAAGGTCTAGGATAAAGATTTTATGTATATTATGTTGAGTCATGTTGTTGGTCGACAAGAAGAAAAGAACAAGAAGGGTAATGTATTTTTATTAGTAAATGTATTAAAGTGTATGTATAGTTTGTAAGTTGTAAGTTAAAATAGGTATTTGGGGTGGCGTTAGCTGAAATAAATTTTAACAGAACAAAATAAAATATTTCAAGTCATAAAAGTTATAAAATACATTTCTTACAAGAATTTAGTGAAATAATAATTACTGAGTAGTATTTTTAAAACCGTCAGTAAATATATATATATATATATATATATATATATATATATATATATATATATATATATATATATATATATATATATATATATATATATATATATATATATATATATATATATATATATAACAATTTATATACAAAATAAATTTAAAACACCGGTAAACTAATATTATAATTTTTATAGTATTAAAATGAGTATAAAAATATATTAGGATAATTTTTGGAAGTGTCGGATTAAATGTTCAAAATAAATGATTACGCGATAGCGTTTATTTAATAGAAAATTATATGTTTAATGAAAAATGCAAATCCATGCATGAACTAATATGACGATGATGTTGCTAATGATATGTAGACTAAATCTAGTCTATATGAAATGTCGTTAATGATTGTTCATGAATTCGCAGCTAAACCCTTACGGTTACGCGAATTTGATACTCATAAACCTAGTTTACGATAAATGATGAATAGTGAATCATGAATAGTGATTTTTCTCCAGGAATGAATAGTGTTTCATGAATAGTAAAATTTTGAAATACGTTATCAGAATATCAAATCGACTTTAAAAACGATGAATAGTAATCGATAAATAGTAAATTCCCGAGATGAATAGTGAAATTATCAAAGTTTGTAAAATGACCTGAAATTACGATTTGTCACACTTAATTTCATTAATTCAAATAAAAATACAAAATGAAACTTTAAAAAAAAAATTGAAAATACAAATTACAATACAAAAAATATAGACTAAAATACACCGTTGGTCCCTAAACTTGGCTCGAAGGATCGCGATGGGACGAACCTCGCCCTTTTCATCGTTGGGGGTCCCTATTTTCACTGTTCATACTCGTTACAGGTCCTTTGACAAAGTCAACGGCTAATTTTTGTTTTGTAGTCGAGGGTATTTTAGTCCATACACATTTATAATTTTATAACACATTTATATTTTACCCCTTCATCTTTCATCCTCTTCATCATCTACCCAAATCATTCATCTCCTCAAATCATCATCTCCCCAACATCATTGTCACACCCCAATTTACTGCTTTTGCAGCGGAATGGAATTTCGGGGCAATGACCGTCATAGCACCACATCACAGTTATATTGAGCGACCTAAAGTGTCGTTTAAAAACACATCGTTGGATATATCATAAAAACATAATCAGTACAACATCGGTCCCAAAGGTTTAACAAGTTTGCCAAAATACAAATATGTTACAATCCAAACGATGTTTTGAAGATAAAGCCATAATGTACATAATGTAAGTCGACGCCATGACTCAAAATATAGGTCCCTAACCATGTCATGATGCGAATGCCTCGCCATTACGAAAATACATTGCTAAAAACGTCAACAATAATGTTGGTGAGAAATCATAGGTTTATGTAAACATTTTATACGACTACACAAGTATAGACCATGCATGACAATCAAGTCACGTAAAAATAATGTTACAATTGCCTTAAGCCCATGACCCAAACTAGACCGATCAATTATGTATGCCCCTCCACGCAGTGTTTGCGGAGACAACTCGTAATGAAATCAAATGAAATGCATCCGCTCACCGGTGGGATTCACCAACCGGATGGAAGCGCCACCTCGATAGATCTATCCACTCATCCTCGCTCTCAAAGATTAACGGTTCATGTTCATGTCTTGGGACTTTAAAATTGGCAAATGTGGTAACTTAAGCAATGTAATGAATTTAACATACTTGGTATCGTACAAAAATGTAGTGCGATGTATTCTCCCGTGGGTTTGTAAATAATGTAAAGCATGTAAAACGGCTATGAAAACTCACTTGGATAAACTGGAAATAACGGCAATAGTGAGTACACGAGGTTTATAATGATGCGCCAACCGGACCTATTACGAATGATATGATATGTCATGAGTTGCAATGTAATGCTATGCATGCACTTCCGTATGTTATTTATACCATTTACGGGTTTTGAAAATGTTATACATCGAAAAAAATACTCTTTTGACGCCTCGACCAATCAAAATGACTTTACATGTTTTACGTCAAAATGTCATCCTACAATGGTTTTATAATGACTTTTGGTGAAATTACCACTTTTCGTCGCAAAACAATGTCGTCGGAAAACCATGAAATCAATAAAATGACTCGGAAAAGTGGTCGTAAAGCGGTGTCGTCGATCATTAGAGAACGAACTCGATTGTTTTGAAAAGTTTGTATCGATATCTAAAAGTTTCAGTTCAGGAGTTTTCGTCCAAAAGGTCTCGATCATAAAGATATCCAAGGCTAAAGATGGTGGTTTTGGCAAATGTTGTGCGAGAAAATGAATTTCGCCAATCTTTGAACATCCAGAATAAATAACCATAACTCCGCTTGACAAACGGCTTTTTGTTTTGAAAAATATGGCGATGAACTTGATTTTACTAGAAGACACTTTGTTATGAAAAGTTTTGCATCACGGTTAAAAGCGCCGCAAAACATGGACGATAGAGCTAATAAAATACTTGTTACGTCAAAATAATATAATTTCGAAAATAATACTTTACGGCAACTTTATGAAAATGGCCATATATTTGTCGCTTTAACTCCGTTTTCAACGTAAAATATGTCCTTAGCTTCGTATCGAAGTAAACTAATATATTTTGACTAGTCGAGATAATTTGTGAAGCTTAAGGCTCGTTTTGACCCGAATGTACAAAACAGCAAGCTGTCAATTTCAGAAAAATATACTTGTCGGTGTCAAACTTTAAAAATTCACCACGGCTTCGTTATAACTCCGTTTTTATCCGTTCAAAAGGCCACGGATTCGTTTTAAAGTGTATTTTCTAAAAATCAAGGCCAAAGGGTCGTACCATCAGTAGGTTTTTCCAGATTTTCATTTTAAGGACAGATTACAAAATAAAGTTTACGAAAATAGTTTTTCACGGACAAAACCTATTCTAATCCCTTCAAATCAACTCCAAAGCTAACTAAATCCTACCATACACCTTCTTAGGGTGTCATGGGTTCCTAATCACCATCAAGACCAAAGAATACCATGGGAGTAATTATAGGATGACTATTATGTATATAAAACCTTAAAAATCAAGAAATAAATGGTATAAACTACAATACATGCATATGAGCTTCAAGAATGATAAGAAACATATAAAAATGATAAGGAAACATAAGGATGATAAAAACATGCTTACTAGTGATATGAAGAGGTGTAGGTAACAAAGGTTTATCTTAGATATCCTTGGTTTTTATTTCAAAACCACAAAGAGGATATGTTCTAGGTTGTAAATAACACTTGATCTTGCAAAAATCTCTTGATCCCTTGGTGTCTTGTATGTGGCCGGTTATGATAGCTCAAGAAGGAAGAGAGGAAATTTGTTTTACACTATGAGAAATATGATGAGTATGTGAATTATTAAGTGAAGTAAGACTTTATGTAACTTGTAAAAATCATTATAGACAAATTTGTAAGATGACCATGCTAACATTTATGAGACACCTCCCATGGCGGTTTTGGGAGGCTTGTCTCCAAATATATTTTTTTTTTAAAACTTGATACTTGTATTATGTGTAGATATTTTGTGAGACTTTTGATAAAAATGTATAAGTATAGTAAAGTTAAGTTAAAGTAAATGAAAGTTTTTATTAGATCAAAATAGATTGTATTGAGGTGATAAAAATTGTAAAAATACTTTCCTCGTGAAAATTGAGTGATAAAATAATTATCGTAAGATTTTAAGAAAACGACGTAATAATTAAACGTTAACGATTAAGATACCAAATAAAATTGAAACACTAGGGAAAACTAAAAATATAGTTTTTATAAACTAAATGAAAGTTTAAAAATACCTCGGGATCATTTTTGAAAGTAACGGGTTAATAATCAAAATAAAAACTCACGCGATAAAAATTATAAACATAGAAATCACGCGTTGAAGGGTGAAATGAAATGTCGTGCATGAACTAATGAAATGCACATGATGTCAATGAAATGTAGACTACTCATAGTCCATATGAAATGTACGTGAATGTCATGATCATGAATTCGCCGCTAAACCTCCTGTGTTACGCGATTTGAAACAAGTAAACCAAGTTTACTAAAATGTTGAAATAATGAGACATGAACGGTGTCGAGAAATGACTGAAAGTACGGATTGTCACAATCATCCCGGTCATCATCTCCCCGCTTCATTGTTGCAAAGTATCGGAGTGTTTTATGTTTCCAAATTTGGAGCTTGAGTGAAGTGAAGGGTCTTACGGTTTCCTTTGCTATGATTTTTTTGTCTTGTGAGTGATTATGCGAGTTTTGGTGTCCTTTTCCTGTTGTTTTATTTGAGTTGTTATTTTGGGTTTTATTGTACCCATTTTGAACCTTACATATCATTATCATATTTTGCGATGTGATTATGCTCTACGCAGCTATGCACGATCTCAATTTTTTGTTTTGCGTGATGATTCCGTTGTGAATTCCCCAATATGATATATAGTTACCATGAAGTTTAGTTGATAGAAAATTGGCTAAATGGTTGGTAAAACGAGATTTAAAGAACCCATGTAGCCTTTGGTTCATCATTGTTCTAGTCCTTATATAATGGCCTCATTTACCGAGACTTGAGAGTCTTGCTCAAGTTATCCAACTGTATAATCTGCAAATGAGATTATCCACTCTGCATTCCTTGTAATCAATGTATACTTGCTTGTTGGCCAAGGTATAGAAATGCAAACTTCTTGACTTTCAGTTGTCAAACGTAAAAACAAATCTTCGGTAATTTTTTTACTGCCGAATCGCAATGAAGTACAATGGCTAATCTACTATAGCTCACAAAATGTGCAAAAACGCATTAGAACACTTGCATTTGGCGACATAACATAAAGTACAAGTGTCGGAATTCAATGCCACTTTATAGTCCTTGTCGGGCAGTGGTATACTACATCTTCTTACACTCTCAAGACCCAAGCTTTCAAACAGCAGGCGTTAGAAGATAAACACGAGGATGCTAGCTCAATCAGTGTTCTTGATTCAATCACGCCTTGTGGATCGCTCTCTTACCCATTTTTCATTTATCGCACACATGGAAAAAGAACGATGTACAACTGTTAATATATAAAACTCAAAAGTCAAAATATATATGTTTTCTTAAAACAAGGTGAAATATATACCAACTGCGTGGCGATCATTCTCGACTTGTAACCAATGTTGTTCAAACCGAATGTTGTATGAGCTTCTTCCGCTTTTGCTATCCGATCAAACAACGGCTTGATATGCTCACCGGTGTCACCGGGCGTAAGAGTTTTGGTAAGAACTCGGAAGGTTGTCGGTTTTGCTTGAGACCCATGTCGATATAAGCAATGCCTCTCGATCATACCGTTGGTTGCATAACAATTTAATCAAAATGCATAAAAGACATGTGCGGTCTAATAGAAAAGTATGCGGTGACTTACTTTATTAACAGTTGAAGAGTCATCTCGAGCATAGACCTCGCTCGGTTTCAAAGATCACTGGTGATTTAGAAAATGCAAACAAACAAATAAGCTTTTCCAATTAATCAAGTAGGTGTGGTTTGAATTAGAAATAGCTAGAGACAGCGTGTGTAGTACATGTAAGGTGACATTGTGAAGCATACAAATGAGCTTAGAAGGAGATTGGGGTAGTGGGATGTTGTGAGTGTCTTTCTGATAGACGCGGCAACTGCTGTTGTGGCCTTGTGGAAAGTAGACAACGAGGTTGCAGACAGAGGCAAAGAGACCATAGGACCAAAGACAAAGTGCCATAACTCAATTCATTAATTTTTTGCTTCTGCTATTGAACACATGCAATTAGTCAGCACTAATAATAAATCTTATCTTACATTAGTTTAAAATATTTTGGAACTTGTTTTTATAGTAGTCTTAAAAATAATTACATTAGACACTTACTATTGATGGCATGATTGGTGAAAAAACCACAAATTTATAACATCTGTCTTAATGTTGATGGAGTATTCAATCTTATAAGTATCAAATTCATAATGAAGTTCATTGAATTACTCACAAGTTCAGTATCTTATAGTAATTTATAAATTTGGTGATTGAATTACTGATAATGAAGGTGATACAAGTTTTGAGAATTATAAATTTGTACTAATGTAATCCCACGTTAACTTATTGATGATGCTCCACATAATACTTAAAACCAATACCAATTTTGTCTAAAATATGTGAAAATCACATTTTGACTCTTACATATCTCAATAAAATTAAAACCGCTTTTAAAGTGTGCGCGGGATGTTCTCTTAAGTCTAAAAATGATGAATTATTCGGTTCTTGAAAACATAAATATATGAATTACTGCTTTATAAAGGTAATGTATGAGTAGCAAAGGGTAAGTAACAAAGTGAACTGAAATGAAAAATGGAATAATAATAATAATAATAATAATAATAATAATAATAATAATAATAATAATAATAATAATAATAATAATAATAATAATAATAATAATAATAATAAGAAAGACCATTTAATGAGTGAGTGGTAGCGGACCTTGTTGTTCTGCACCGCTATTGTTGAATTAGTTTGATGATAACCACCATTACCATTACCTCACTGCTATCGCTAGAGGAGGAGGAGCTTTCATACTTAATTAATTAAGTATGAATAATCAATGAAGAAGAATTATTTCTTGATACATACATACATACATACATAAATTGAGAGACTAATTAGTTAGAAGATGCATTTACATAAATTGAGGGAATAATGTGCGATGTTCATCAATGATTTTTCCGGGATGATTGTTGGGAGATGATGATGTTGGGAGATGAATGATTTGGGTATATGATGAAGAGGATGAAAGATGAAGAAAATATAAATGTGTTATAAAAGTATAAATGTGTATGGACTAAAATACCCTCGATTACAAACAAAAATCACCATCGACTTGTCGAAGGGACCAGAATGCAGTATGAGCAGTGAAAATAGGACCCCAACGATGAAAAAAGCGAGGTTCATTCCCATCGCGATCCTTCTAGCAAAGTTTTAGTGACCAACGGTGTATTTTAGTCAAAATATATAAATAAAATTTGTATGATAATTTTTAACTCAAAAGTTACATAATCTCACTTAAATAAACTTTCAAAACTTAAGGTTGTAAGTTGACACTTATATATATAAAGGGTTAACATCAAAAAAAAAAAAGAAAAGAAAAAAGAGAATAGACATACGTTGTTTTCTTCAACCTCCAGACCAACACATAGACACAAAACCACCGACACAAACAAAAATCCATAATTTTTAATCAATATAAAATAAAAAAAAATTAAAGTAAATACACACAAAATGGAAGTGGTGAGGCGCCAGTTTACTAACGCAGGGATTGGTGTGAGGTGGTTGTGGTGTGGTGGCGCACCTTTGGCGGCACCGTAATGACTGCCACATCGAAATGGCGTGCACCTTGAGCCACCATACCCCTTGCTCTGACGTTGAGTTAGAGCCTTATGTGGAATCTTGTCAACTACAAAAGCCTAAATAGGATATACCGATATATTTTTAAGTTTCTTTTTTTTTTTGGCAAAAATCTCTTGGTCGGTAAGTGAGTTGATATTTCCACGGAGTGTTTTTATTCATCCACGGATATTTTGTGCAAACTTACATTTATGCCCCCACACTTATATAACCCATCTTTCATCATCGTCCAACACCAGGTTTCGCATTCCGGCGTCTTTTTCGCTGCTGACTTCATAACACGGACATTGCAATCTAATAAATTAAAAACGTTTGTTTTCCTTTTGATATTGATTTATTTTATTTACATACAATTATAGAAGAACATTCATAACTATAAAACTGCAACTCACATTAGAAAAAAGGTGTTAAAGATTTATGGTTGCTTTTGGTATTGACCGAAAATCAATGTGATATGGTGTCTGCCCAGGATGTTCCATAAATACATGTTGTGGTTAGTGAATAACAATTCATGTATCTGTTGGTGTGGAAGCTAGATCAATACTTTCTAGTTTCTACAATCATTTTCACGCGTGGAAACCGGAGTTGTGTGATGGTGAATATTGTATGTGTGTCTGTGATCATTTAAGGAGTACTTATAGATGCTTCTTATATTTGATTGAACAGTTTAGAGGATCCGGTTGTAAATGTGAATGTTGTTAGATTATTGTGTAAAAAAAAGAAAAGCAATCAAAAAATTGAAGGTAAAAAGGCCTTCACAGGTCTCATGTTCTTATCAGATTCCAATGTTTCATGTTATGCGGTTAGTGGCGATAAAGACGCCAGAATTATAAAACGTAAGTGTTAGACAACTGATAGAAAAATGGGTTAAGTAAATGTGGGGCATAATCGTAAACTTAGATTTAAGTTCTGTGGACGAATCAAAATGCTCCGTGAAAATATCACTACCCTTATATTTATGATGTGATGCGAGTGTCTCATAAATGAGGAAAGTGATGTTGATACTTACTTGCTGAATATTATTAGAAAATTGAGGAAGAAGTAGAGCTTCGTGAAGTTAAAAAGGTTCATGTCATTTAATAGCAATGCATTTTTTTAAATATAAACTGTTGGCAGCTTTACTTGTTCAAAAAATTTCATTCTTTTCAAAACTACACTATATTATAATGGAAGTCTCGTTAAAAAAAAAAAAAAAAAAAAAAACCATTGAAGTCATTTTATATGTTTATGAACTAAAAGCTTTGTATCGATTGTAATTTATTTTCTATTTTGTATTTTGATACTATGTAATTATATGTAATTATGTAAACATTTTTATTATTTGTAAAATTTAATTTTGTTGTTTAAAAAAAAGTTGAGAAAAAAGATGTCAGTCGTCTTATTGAGCTTAAAAGGTTCGCTGTAGGTAGCAAAAGAGAGAAAGTTGAAGTGGTATGAAAAATAAAAGTCGTTGAGAGTCGCTACTTTGGGTGTAACCTAAGACAACCACAAACCAAACGTGTGGCATAACTATCTCAAGGATGACTTCGTTCTCTAGAATTAAAGACCCAGACACATAAAATCCAAAATGACCCGTTATGCAGGTAAATAAGGATATCACATTAAAGACCCATAATGTTGCTTTAATGGCAAACTGGCAACATTAAAGTATAGGCTTTGGTGTGTTTTTCATTGATTTTTAACCCGAAGTTGAGATTCTACCCGTGACATATTTCTTCACAAGCTTTCACTCTCTCTGATAAATGAGGTTCCTTATAAGTTACTCCTATAAGTTATGGTGGTGACACAACAACAAATTTGTCATCTCTAAATATTTTTTGAACGGTGAATTATTTTTTAAGATTTTTCACATTTAAGAGTGTGGATAATTGTTTCAAAATCTCCACACTTAAAAAATGCGAAGAATTTCAATCTCACACTCAAAAGTGTGAATAATTATTTCAAAATCAAAATCATCACACTTAAAAGTGTGAAAAATTGTTTAAAACCCTCACACTTAAAAAGTGTGAAAATATTCATAAAATTTCACACATAAAAGTGTGAAAATATTTACTACACCGGTTGGTTCACACACATATTAGTGTAAATTTTTTATTTTCACACTTTAAAGCGTGTAAACATATTTTAATAAATAAGCATGTTACTATTTTTTTCGTGACTAAGAGCATTCGGTGTCTTAACGCAAGACTTGCGTTATGGATCGCCTTTAACGCACGTTAAGGTGCGTTACACACCACCATGTTGCGTTAAGAAGCGAGTTAAGGAGCTGCGTTTAACGCACAACGTTAAACAATTTTTTCTTTCTTTTCTTCTATTTAAATGGGTTTTGGTGGGTATTCTAGTGTCTTTTTTGTCGTGTGTTTGTATAACGTGTGTGTGTTATATGTGTGTTTTAATGTGTGTAAAATGTGTAGGTTTCATCCAAGGAAGAAGATAATTTTCAGTAAATTTACATTTCGAGTCTTTGTGGTTTATTGTATTTATGGTTTAGTCCTTGTGGTTTATACAGTTTTGCCCTTTTTTTTAATAAGTAAATAACATTTTTATTTTTAGTTATTTGTTTAGATAAAAGTGTAATTTGTTTTAATTTGTATTTTGTTTAAATAATTGGAAAATAAGAAAAAAGTGATGCTCAAAATGTTGAGTTATGATTAGGGGTGTTTTTTTAGTTAAGATGAAAAAGTTAAAGTTGATGTGGCGCTGGCGTAACACTATGTAAAATTTTAACCCGAGGTGAACATACCCAATGCTCTACGGCTGGAAGGCAAGGCGAGGTGATTCGCTCACCTTAAGCCATAGTCACTCGCGAGTTCCATGCCCACTAACACCACTCACGCGCAGTTGGTGGTTTTCTATGCAAATTAAGGTGAGCAAGCCACCTTCTTGATTTTGGTGAAGCAAGTATATTGTTTGTGTTAAAAAAAATAATAAAATAAAATAAAAGTTAAGGTGAGTGGGAGTGAGTGCTTTGTCCATAAAAAGGTGAGTGAGTGAGTAGAAGTGAGAAGAGAAAGTGACTTGGCTGGGGTGTAAGTGAGTGAGGTGGTTCCTTGCCTTCAGCCTAAGACCATGGAGTATCATAAAGCTTGAGTCCGCCAAATCCAATGTGGAAGCCAAAGTGCGCCGCCGCCTCGCGGTCACCATACCCCAACCACCTTTCGCCACCCCCTAAGCCATTTGAGTGGCGAGACACCACTTTCTTTTCTATTTTTTTTATTGCTAAAATGTGTGCGATCAGCTTTATGTTTGCTTTAATTCGTGGGTTGCATAAAAAATGGATGTAGTGTTTAAATGGCTGCGAGAGTCTTCGTGGCTGTGATTTTGTTGTAATGAAGGAGATGGTTGCTGTGTATTATTTGATAAGAAAGAGGCGTGCTTTTTAGGGTAGGTGATTAAGTTGTTACAAGTAAGATAACTTATTCATATCCGTGTATTTAGGGTAGGAGTTACTTGGGCTAATTATTTACCATCCGAAATTTACTAATTACATTAGTTGGGATGGACTTTATTGATTAAAAATGAAAGATGAGTTTGTATGAAAACCGAAAGAAAACAAAATGGTGGTTAGGTGGGGTTTAAATGGCGTGTTATGAGTGAAGGGTGTTTCATGTATGAGTGTTAAAGTGAGGATGATGAGGTGGCCGATGTGGCATGAAAAGAGTTAATTGACATGCCATAATACCCGTGCTTTAAGCACCATGGGGTGTCGTGGCATGCTAAATTTACCTTTTCGGTGACAACTCAGCCAACTCAAGATTCACTTTTAACACTCACACATCAAAACAATTCATTCACTCATAACACGTCATTCAGGGCCCACCTCCTCAATTTTATTTTCTTTACATTTTCAAACAAACTTAATTTCATTAATTCAAATAAAAATACAAAATGAAACTTAAAAAAAAATTGAAAATACAAATTACAATACAAAAAATATACAAATAAAAATTTGTATGATAATTTTTTAACTCAAAAGTTACATAATCTCACTTAAATAAACTTTCAAAAACTTAAAGTTGTAAGTTGACACTTATATATATAAAGGGTTAACATCAAAAAAAAGAAAAAAAGAAAAAAGAGAATAAACATACGTTGTCTTCTTCAACCTCCAGACCAACACACAGACACAAAACCACCGACACAAACACAAATCCATAATTTTTAATCAATATAAAATAAAACAAATTAAAGTAAATACACACAAAATGGAAGTGGTTTGGCGCAAGTTTACTAACGCAGGGATTGGCGTGAGGTGGTTGTGGTGTGGTGGCGCACCTTTGGCGGCCCCGTAATGACTTCCACATCGGAATGGCGTGCACTTTGAGCCACCATACCCCTTGCTCTAAGAGCATCCGCAATGCAAGGTTTACAAAAGACTTTTCACTATTTGAAAAAGTCATTTGAATGACTTGACTCATTGTGACAAAAGCTTTGCAAATGACTTTTAGTTGAATAACTTGGTGAATGCCAAGCGTTTGACAACAAATTCACCAAGTCATTTTCATTAAATGATACTAGTTAAGAAGGTTTGTAAAGCTTTTTGAAAGCTTTTTTGCATTTGAGGAGGGTTTAGAAAATGACTTGTTGAGACATAGAATTTATTAGAAAATTGATTGCATTAAACGTAGTCTTTAAAAACGATCGTTGTAGATCTTCAAGGGTGGTGACGTTGTTTTATAATTATCATTAAAAAGTTATCAATCACATTTAATACTTAATGTATATTTATCTTTTTAAATATATATATAACACATTTTTTGCAGAAAAAGTTAGAAACATTTTTTTGTAGAAGACAATAATTGTTTCAATTAACTAATTGTTGTCATTTTCATTTTCAGTTGCATTATCACATGTTAAAAAAAATTCAATCATATTTTGATTATTTTACGTTATATGCATAAATGTTACCCCGAAACACTAAGGGCATGTTTGGTTGGATGTATTAGAGGGTGAGGAATGAGAAAGATAATCATTACTTATGCCTGGTATATTATTATGTAATGGACCATTACCCAAAATAAGGTAATGGAGCATTACCCTACAAATTGAGGGTTATGGAAATTAGACGTAATGTAATACTCATTACATCTATTCATCTATTTAAACCAAGCGCCCCCTAATTAATCAAAATAACCGAACTATAATTATTACAATATACCAAACACTACATTAGTAACTGTTACAAAAATTGCTTTACTGACTATGCTTACATTTGCTGACTAGTGAAAATTATATCTGCATACTCGATCTCTCGCTTTGTGTGGAAGAAGTTATATAAGATTCTAAATTTTTTTCTCTAGTCATTGCCTAGCTAGTAGATAGCATGTCATGTAGAAATCAAGGAAGCTAGAAACTTTATTGATTTGATTAATGAACTATTGATCAAATTGCAAGAGATTAAATGAGACAAAACCCTAACGGGATTTATATATTCTTTAACTAACTATCATGTATAACACATCTCCCCTCTTGTCCCCCTATATACTGCGCCAAGTGATATACCTCGACTAGCTTGAAATATCTCGGATCTTCTCTACGCTATTGTATGCGACATTTCTCGTTCCCTATTGTCTATCATGCATACGATCTCCTTTTGTTTCGTCTCTTCTCTACTGCTCATGCATGTGACACATGTCACATGACTGAGTCTCCGCTGTTGAATTATGATCTTCCACATATACAGGTGAGCAACTCAAAATGTTATAGATTAGTGATACTTTAGAAACAGATTAAAGTAGTTTATCAAATTTGAAATTTAATAAATGAAAGTTACTCGATTACATCATTTTCATTCAAAAGGACACGTACGTATAGATGCTTTATCTGTGGTCAGACTATAAATATGATCAATAAATTCAACATGCACCGACAACCAACCTTGAACATTTCAATTGGTCGTTTATTTCTTTTGGAGCTTGGGTTCTAGAAAATTTTCTTTGCGAGTCTCTCTTAGTGGTTCAAGTCCCAGGGCCTGTCCATTTAAATGGTTTAACTTGTGGATCGGATTTCAAGTGTGGTACAATTCTTAAAAGAAAAATTGAACATGCACCGACAAGATGTGGGAATATGAGGAAATAAAACATGCACGTTGTAGTAGGACTCTTCTAATAAATACTACAAGAAATATAATTCAAATGAGTTATAGAAAACGGGTATTTGAAAAGAATTTCATAAATAAATATTTCGAAAACCAGTATTTGTAAACAAGAAATGGAAAGCAATGACACCATAGTGATTTACTGATTTTCATATGCTCATCGATCTTTTAGAAACTAAAAATTAAACAATTCCGTTTATGAACGTGTGACTGTTTCAGACCTAACAAAAACTAAAGAAAATCGTAAACTAACGTGAAAACGTACTCGTCGATCAACCATGCTATTCTGATTTGTGACTGATATAATTCTAGGCCAAATGAGGATGACCAAATGAAATGTCCCCCATTTCAGGTGTGTTAAACTACAATTAAATACAACAAGCTAGGCCTTTTCTTAATAGATCATTTATATTCCAGGTTATAGTTGATGATATAATAATGTGGATACTGAACGCGTTGAAGTCAATTTACAAGCCACATATCAGATTTATTTATTTATTTTTTTAATTTTTTGGTTGCCTCTATAAACGCAGATCATAAACATAAAATGTAGGATACTGCAATATTGGGATGGCCCCCCCGAAGTTAGTGATGCTCCACAGTTCGTGGATGTGTTAGTAGATTTGCAGAGGGCTAAATGAAAAGCATCGAGATAAATGACTGGTGTGTATGATAAAAAGGCGTAATGAAGGCTTAGTTGAATTATTTGGTTCGTCACATGCGGGTTGGGACCATTGATCGTTGATCATGGCATTCTTGTTGCAAGGGTCCATATTTTTTTGTACTATATTTTGTTATTTTAGTTTTGTGAAGATTGGTGTACCTGAGATTGTTTGTACCATTATGTTGAGTAATAGAAATTTTTGCTGATTCTAAAAAAACGAAGTCGTCTAGAACAAGAACAAGCGAATTACAAAGAGTTTATACAAGCGATGTTGGTCATTACTGCATTCGAGCCTAATTGGCTGTGTGGCTATTAGCTAGTCTAATTGTTAAGGGTGAGGGGAAGGAAGATAGGATCGTAATTATAAAAATTTCTTGCAGACTCTTGTAGCTTCTTTAATCTCTTTTCGGCCGGGTCATTGGGATACTTATATGCTTTAATAAGCGTTGAATCGTAGGATAGATTCCATTGGTAAGATAATATCCACGTTTGTAAAGTTAGTCCATTTCGTAAAATGAATTGTTAGCGCGTTCTATTTCGCCAGAAGATACAATAGAGACCGATTCAAAATATTGATATCGTTGTTTGCACCCGGGAGGACCAAAAGCGAATGCCAAATCCACAAATCATTTGAAGCGACGGCTTCAAGCATAATGTCGGTATTGGTGATCACCCTCTTATATTGGCCTTCAATGTCTAGGACAATTTCGCCAAACGAATGTGTACAATCAATGCTACCAAGCATTGCGGGGAATGTGATGTTTTTCTTCATGTGCCTCGAATAAGTGTGCAACGTCATGGGTTTTCGGAAGGTTAACCTGACGTTCTTCGTGCCATGTTTAAATAGTCATCAAATCTATCCGGAGGTTCACCCGTTGCGAGTTGCCGAATGACCGATGTGCATTTTTGTAACGCCGTGAAACTTTTTTTCCCCTCATGTCTTGGCCCTCTTGAAACCATTCGAATCTCGCTTCAACATCACCAACAATTCTTAAAAACAAGCTTTTATTCATACGAAACCTATCACGAAAAACATGGGCGAGAAACTTTGGTCATTCGACGAAATGGTCATTCATTAGAGTTTGTAAAGCTTTTTCACGAAAACGGGTGACAGACTCCCGGGTTTCGGTAGTGTTTGAGCTTGCCGTGTCTTCAATGGAATCGTACATGGCTAAATAGGTTGATAGGGTACTACCGGATAACAATAGTTCGGAAGACTCGGCGGTAAAAACTAACTCATCCTCGGATGAAGAAGAGGAGGATAAAGACATTTTGTTGAGAGTATTGTAGTTGATTTGTTTGTGTGAAAATATGTTAAATAAAATGTGAATTCTAAATAGTTTAAAGTGTTTATTTATAAGGGATTTTTTATAGCCAAACGGCTATATTTTTTTATAATTGAAAATCGTTCAACGGCTATATTTTTCCACCAACTCTCCATGACTCAACGACAATACATGCCGAGACTCACCATGCCTTCATCATGTCGCCTAGGTGGCGGCGGTGTTGTCGCTCGGCATCACTCGAAACTGCACGATGCCGTCCTCCATTGCCAGTACCCTTGCAATGTTGTGTACAAGTAAAATACTAATGAGCCTAATTACCAATACTAAACCACAATAATCAATATTACATTTGGGCATAAGAGCATCCACTATGGTGTTTTATAAATAGGTTTATAATATGATGAGGAGGTTCATGCTCTTATTAACCATAGTGAAAACCTATTTCATGCTTACTTGGCATAAAAAGGTCTAAAATCTTGAACCTCTTCACAATTTAATGCGTTTTAGATATATGTGATGTTTATAAAACTTTAAGAAGTTTATGTACAGTGAAAATAAGTTTATACAATCAAAAGGTTTAAAAGTTAATGACATTGATCAATTATAAACCTTTATAAAGGTCTACCTTAGTGGATGCCCTTACAATATCTCCACATTAGAAGCGGCAAACATACTAAATGTGTGACAGTTTCAAATTTAAATTTACAGTTACGTACATAAGTAGGTTATATAACACAATCAAGATTTTTCCTTGTTCTGGTATAGTATAACTTACGCGAGTAAAAGATCGAACATATATATCAGATGCTAAAAGTTCCCAGGTGATATTAAAGTTGTTCTAATGTGGGTTTTAATTGAAGTAAAGTAACTAAAACATGCACAATTGGTTTTTAGATATAACACAGCAACACGATTAGGACATTTTCCAGATTTCTTTCTTTTCTTGTCCCGATTCTTCGATAAGTCCGTCCTTTTGCTCGTATTTTGATCACTTTAGGATCATTTCTAAGCATTTTTCTCTAATCTTTTCATGATGAACCTATAATAACAACATTAACCAATTAATTACAACAATTTACACAACAACAGTTTACACAATCTTTCATAGAACAAATATAAAAACAAGGATAACTCGATTATAAATAAATTATGAATAAAATAAAAGTTAACAAACATGCTGGAGGATACATATCCAAGAAGACACCAATACACGACCACAACGGTGTTGGTTTTAAGAACATAAATTAGTAGTCGTGAGTTAGGATCGAACTCGAGACCACGAGATTGCACACTTTACGTATGAGAATTAAAGTTCTAATAATTGAATATAAAATGTTATATTTAGTTATTATTTACACGAAACGTATAAACGAACGTTAAGTAATTAAACGTAATGGACTAAAGGTCGTTAAATGTTAAAGGAAGGACTAAATATGAAATTAAAGGTCAAGATGGTTCTAGAAACCCTATGGGATACCATAACCGATCGGCATAGGGGTTTCCATAAACCTATTCTAACCTAACTTGGACTCTAAGTTTCTTTGGATATAAATAAAAGGCATAGGGTCTTCATTCTTTACTCTTGTACACATAAACCTAAAACCTAAGCTTTTGTGTGTGTTTTTTTAGTCCTAGTCAATCGAACCTAAACCCTTAGGGGTCGATCACTTCAATTTTTCCTTAAACAATTGTTTTGTGTTATTAAAGGGCTAATAACCTATTAAAGCATCATACTTGTCACAAATGTCAGTTCGACGTTGCGAACAAAAAAAATAGCTCTTCTAGACATTAAACTTGACATCTTTGTCTTCAATTGAGTAAAATAAATTTGTGATGACCATTTTACCCTTAAATTTATAAAAATTGCATCCTTTGTCTCAAGTATATAAATAACCCGATTAATCTTTTTAACTCCATTTAACACACACAACCCTCACGTAAAACATTCCTCGATGGGGATTTTTGATCTCGGTACTCACAGGCGGGGTATTCGAACGGCTCACCGCACCCGGACCACCACCAAATCCACCTACAAAGCATTTGATCTCGGTACTCACGGAAGCATTTGATCTCGATGTTTGCGATGCTTCAACCTTAATCCCGACTTTTCTTCGGTGAATCGCTTTTAGAATCACCAATTGATGATTGGCGATTTTTGATGACGTCATCGAAGGGGTGTGAAAACGCTCTTCAATTTGATCGTTTGGTGGATCTCGGGGTTTGTGGGGATCGATTGGCATATCAAGGGTGAAAGATTAGATGTTATACTAGATGGATTACGGATTAGAAACAACAGATTCAACCTACAAATCTCGTGAAGGATACAAATTTCGTGAAGGATGGTTTTGGTGCTAATGAAAGGATGTTGTCTTTTGAAGGTGGATTTGGTGGTGGTCCGGTGGTGGTGGGTGAGGGTGAGTAAATTAAGCGAGATCAAAAAATTAAGGTGGATTTGGTAGGGTTGCGGGGTATTCTGAACCAGGAGTACTGAGATCAAATGCTTTGTAAAATAGCCAAAATACACAAGGCGATGTGGTACCATCTGAGTTGATGGAATATATGTGGAAGTGTGAAGATGGAGCTACGCTATTACTAGGTATCCGACTATGGCGATCCACATTGGGATTTGGTCTTTGAGGAAGAATTGGGTACGGCGTTGGTCGTCGTATGATATGGATGGAAGTTGGGGGAGGAGTTACTGACTAAGCGGGATATCAGCTAGCTTCTGAACTTTTTTTCTTTAACTTGGCGGTATAGACCAAAGAATGTGTGACCAAGGACTTTAAAGAAGTTATACAACCCGTCACCTAGAATCATCACTATGCCTATGAACACCTGCAATCACAAAAAGATGATATGTGTCATTTTGACATTTACTTATCAATGATTGATTCAGGTGCTAGTCCATGTTTTCCCAAAAAAACCTGTCATATGGTTAAACGGATCGAAACTTAGAATAATTTAAAACATATTATCTTCAAGATAACATGATTTAATTATTTGGACTATGGACGCAATTTTTTCAAACGACAGGGACTATTTTTGTAATTTAGCCTAGGTACGATGGATGCAATTTTCGCAAACCCACAGGGACCATTTATGTAATTTGGAAGGGTAAAATGGTCATAATACTTAAAGGAAGACAAAGATGTCAAGTTTAATGTCTAGAAAAGTTATTTTTTTTTGTTCGCTACGTAGAACTGACATTTGTGACAAGTATGATGCTTTAATAGGTTATTAGCCCGTTATTAAAACTAGCATTATTTTAATTTGTTATAGTACGTGTGTACAAGAACGTGGTACTTACACACTATTGTAAGTATCTTCGATTGAATTGCAAAAACGGTAATGGGCAATTCTTATAATCCTATAAACCCTAATTAGGGTTCATTTCAATTGCTAGTTTGGAAATTGATTCTTGTTGGGCAAGAATCAAAAGGTACGCATACTTTTATGTTTATGTTAATTAATTATTTATTATATGTTCCTATACGCTTCCGCATGTATCTTTGATGTTTATTGTGTTTTATATATGATTGTAATGTTATTAAATTCCAACAAATGGAAGAACCAAGAAAGCCCATAAGTGGGCTATTTTCTACGGAAGTATCTTATTTTCTAAGAAAGCCAATGAACCATGAAAGGCACCAGAAATTGTCTACGGAAGTATCACTATGTTCGGGAACAAGTCCGCGAAGGTGAAATAAATCTACTGAAAGTTCACACAGATGACAACTTGGTTGATCCTCTCACTAAGGCTTTACCTAGAGAAAAGCTTACTGAACTTGCTAATGGCATTAGACTTCATTTGGCTAATAGTTCCATGCATAAGTGTGATTAGTATTTGTATAAAGAATATTGTAAACATTTATTATTTTCTGATGAAATAAAGTATTGGTTATGTTTATGTTCATTCATAATATTGTTGTCCTATATTTACATGTTTAATCCATGAATAACTAAGTTATTTTAAATCGTCCGTTGTCGGTTAATGATATGGGAGTATCATGAGTGATTTGGTAAATATAACTTAAAAGTATATTGATGTGTTGCATGCCAATTTCAGATGATATTCAATAAATTGAATATAAGACTTATCCCAACTACATGATTTTACTTTATGGATAATGTTATTAAGTAAATCATGAAGAGGTATCCTCAGACTTGAGATACCAGATAAGTGTCATGAATGTAGTGCATTCTGTGGAACATCTTAACGCTAAACGTAACTGGTAGTTATAAGGGTTGTTTTCAGAAGTGTTGCAAAGTTTGTGAGTTATTCTTGTAGTCAAGATAGAATTTGTTCCTTCAAATTTATTTTGGAGTTTAATACTTCTAGGCCGTCGTAGGGTTGACAAGATGTTTGTGCGACCGCACCCAAGATCTCCCCGGGATATGTTCAGAAGATTTGGTAATCTTGCTCAATCACTTAAAACGAGAAACAAAATGGTTAAATAAAAAATGACTTAAATCCATATCTTTATTTAACATTGTATTGGAAACAAAAGGATAATAATAATGATAAATCGTTAAAAGGTTTTCCAGGAGCCTTACTCGAGTCGTGCTAGAGGCATCGAAGTGTTGCTAGACGTTAACGATGTGATCACACTATTAAGATATGTCCAAGTGAGAGTTGTTGGTTTTATGGACATAAATTAGTAGTCGTGAGTTAGGATCGAACTCGAGACCACGTGATTGCACACTTTACCTATGAAAATTAAAGTTATAATAATTGAATATAAAATGTTATATTTAGTTTTATTTACACAAAACGGATAAACGAACGTTAAGTAATTAAACGTAATGGACTAATGGTCGTTAAATATTAAAGAAAGGACTAAATATTAAATTAAAGGTCAAGATGGTTCTAGAAACCCTATGGGATACCATAACCGATTGGCAAAGGGGTTTCCATAACCTTATTCTAACTTAACTTGGACTCTAAGTTTCTTTGGGTATAAATACAAGGCTTAGGGTCTTCATTCTTTACTCTTGTACACATAAACCTAAAACCTAAGCTTGTGTGTGTGCTCTTTTAGTCCTAGTCGATCGAACCTAAACCCTTAGGGGTCGATCACTTCAATTTTTCCTTAAACAATTGTTTTGTGTTATTAAAACTAGCATTACTTTAATTTGTTATAGTACGTGTGTACAAGAACGTGGTACTTACACACTATTGTAAGTATCTTCGATTGAATTAAACGGTAATGAGCAATTCTTATAATCCTATAAACCCTAATTAGGGTTCATCTCAATTGCTAGTTTGGGAATTGATTCTTGTTGGGCTAGAATTAAAAGGTACGCATACTTTTATGTTTATGTTAATTATTTATTCATTATATGTTCCTATACGCTTCCGCATGTATCTTTGATGTTTATTTTGTTTTATATATAATTGTTACTAGCAGGGTACCTGTTCGTTGCGGCTGCGGGTACCCTGAAATAAATTTTACGGTGAATCATGTATTTTATTTTATTATGTTTTTTTTGAAATAAATTTACGGATATCAAGAATTTCGTATAGCCTGTGCCCGTTCGTGCTAGAACCCGTTGACCCCATATATTTTATTTGATTTAAATAAACTAACACATTTTACTAATATTAAAATTGTTAGGTCACTAGTTTTACAACACAAGCTTATAAGAGAAGAGATGAAGGCGGATGAACAAGTTATAAGCACACACACACACGATATAATATGACCGGTTATGCAACAAGAGTGAATGAGAGAATAACTTGAACAACCAACCCTGAATGAGGGTTTACAAGAGTTTATATAGGCGAGGAGCTGAGGCAACACTCCTCTCCTTCCTATTCCTTATTGAGCTTGGATCAAGCTTATGGGCCTTACACGTAAGCTTGACCTTAAACAAACATAAAGGCCGTAACAAAGCTACCTATTACATATGAAATATAAATACTTGAAATCTTGTTTAGGAGTGATTCCAACAATCTCCCCTCAGTATATATGAATGTGAGCGGTGAAAGCGTTGATGTAATAGTAGGCTGTGGCGTCTTCGACATTCTTCTTTCTTGTGAGAGGAATTGTCTTGATTCGAACAATCTCCCAGGTGTAGAGATAGTTATCTTTGAGCAGTTATGCTTGACGTCATCTTTAACTTTGTTCTTTGATCATTGTTCTTTGTGGTGAAAGTGATAGTATGTTGTTATGCGCATCGATGCCTTCAGTGCTCGCTTTGCTCCAGTGTCTCACGTCATTCTTCAACATGCTCACACGCTCTATGACGTTGGAATTCAATCTTGATGAAGTTCTTTAACTTTGTAGATTCTTTGGTTTGACGAAGAATCATTACGATTGTGTTGCTTTTGAATAGAACTTCCATTAGTGATGATGTTGGTGTGAACATGAGAAGAATCGTACGATCATCCAGCTCGGAGCTTCCATAAGAAAACATTTCAAGCGGTTAGTAATAAGCGGTTTCCGGCACTTACAAGTTTGAACTTGAGGTGTCAGCATAGTGTGAAGACCAACTCTAATTCTTACAAGGCCGTTCTGAGCTGAGTCCTACAAGTGAGATAACGCGATGTACCGAAATACATCTGATTCGAGATAGTCGTTGAGGTACACCGCATCACCTCACGGTATGTAGACCGTTTGAGACACACTCCGCGTAATCCACGGGAGTTACCAGTGACACTCTTGTCGAATTTGTTTGATGTTGACCTGGCGGGAGTTTCCATTCAATCAGCTTGAGGATCGTGAGATGTGAACCTCTCATAAATGTTCTCGACAGTTGCTAAGATGCATGAAGGACTCGATATGAACCATCGATAATCTTATTTGTTGATCATCAGTGATTAAATGTCAAGTGTTCTAAGAGATCTTTTGATGAATCTCGTGGCTCTAGACTCAATAGTGCGTTTTGGTTTTCTGACGGAGACTAGGGAGAGGTCTCACTGCTTGATACCGGTGATCTCTAAGAAAGCCAATAGATAATGTAGGGTTCCTGTGAGAATGAAACAAGTTTACATTGAGAGAAACTTGAGTGGCTAGAAGGTTTAGTGCATAAATCCTTTGGGTCCATGGCGACTTTTAATCTTCAATACCGGTGTCACTATGTGACAACCGATAGTATATGAATTGAACCCGTGTGCGCCTAAGTTGAATAATACGGAGGCTATTTCTTTTCACCTTTACTTTACATTTCTTTTGATTCTTCAACTCCTTCTTTCTCGATTCTCATTTCTCCTTTTACAATCATTCCTAAGGACTTCTAACACTAACTAATGGTAGTGTCCTTGGGTGAATCCCTCCGACTCTCAGCGGATCATAGAGACAGTTATTCCTAACCTTAGTCACCTTATAACTCCATGACTAACCTATGTTTGCCATTAAAACAAGCGTATGTGAAATATCTCTCGAAAGGGTTTGTAAATGAAAAAACATGTTTGAACCTTTGTGAGAGATAAGTTTTTGCATAAATACTCCCCTCCACATGTGCTTAATAGTTTTAATGGTTAAATGCGGTGTGAGGAAAAGCGCGCACTTTTTGAATTGATTCACTGAAGATAGACAATCCCCATGAGACACGGTTACGTTGCATAGTTAAAGAGTTACATTGTCGACTTTTAGGTGACAACTAGCTCTAATAACTATCTTGAAGGTGTAGACAAACCTCGAAGGTTGTCATACCCGTCGAGTTCATGTCTATCAAGAGTTTCTCGAATGGTACTTTCTACTTGGACAAGTCCTTTGCGAGACACGTTTACATCACTAGCGAACTAGCTTGAAATTATTACCGTCCAGGACAAGTCTTTTCGAGTTACTAACAGTTTAGTGCCGTCAATACGTTGGTTAAATCTGAGGTATTTGGAGTTCATTTGCATTTTGTACAACATATTTCTTATCACACAATTTTCTCCCCTCAAAATGGCATATAAAATGTTATTTTTGAGCGTTTGAAATAAATATGACCATTTTGAGTTTTTGGGAAGAGTGACCACCGTGAACAATTTGTGAACAAAGTTTTCATCAAATACTCCCCTGATTAGTGATATAAGCGGTTGAGGTTTTGAAATCATATGGGAAGTACTTGTCTTTTGAGTAAAACCTTGAAAAATGAAAGGTTTGATAGGTTTTACTAAAAAATAAGCTTTAGCTCCTTTTATAAGGATTGTGGCGAGGCGTACCACGGGGTCCTTTCTTGACCATTACAGGTTGTACAACTTTGTTATGTGTGCACAAGCCATTCACATATATAATCATACATCCAAAGTTATATGAAGTAAACCATTTAAGGGGTACCGGAAGTGCGGTGATATTCGAGAGCGCATGGGCGTTGAAAGCGGTGATGTTAATCTGGTCGACCACTACATAGCTCTCCGTTAAATGCAGGCAGTCCTTCTAAGCAGCCGTTCATCAATCATGGTGATGATCGTCTCATCCCTCCTTTCACGAGAGTTCGGTGCTTAGGATTCCCGACTTTCATCGTATATCCTTCAATGCATGCAATCCATCCCTAACCATCTTCAAGGTATGATCCCAATTTGTGGAGCTCACTACATGCCATTAGCGGTTTCTTGAAGTTCTTCTGCGGTAAACAACAATAGAAAGGTTTCTTGATGGCGTGAGTTGTTTAAAATTGGTTGATGTCGGGAAGATCAAGGCGTGGTGGAGTGAAGTTTACACGTTTACGATATGATTCATGACCATCGGATATCTTCAACACGTTCTTTGATCACGATCGTCTAATGAAGATGAGAGCGACTTGATAAATTCACGTTGAACTTGATCGAGAATTGTCTCATCGACCACAGTACTTTGGCAAGATACATGTCTTCGATGTCGTTGAGGACAAGTTCTCAAAGTCGACTTCGGAGAATCCATAGTCTGTTCATCTTGTCGTTTGACTATGATATTCTTTAAGAATGTGTAGTCACTTAGACTTTAGATCAATGTGTTTGATGGCGCGATGTCCTTGAGCTATACTGCTTGCATGTTGAGACTTTTGAACGAGCGGCTTGGTGATAGATTCTTGACGTTCGGGCCAATGATGAATCCCATACTGATGCATCTTGGTCGTATGCTTGCGTTGTCGAAAACAAGTGAGTTACACGTTCCTCGATAGCTATCTGATTTGAGTAGATGGCGTGCAGGAATGGAAGAGTCAATGATGTAGTGTATTTTCTCGAACCATCGCCACCATGGAGAGAAATTCGGTCTTTGTTGAAGAAATATCGGAAGGAATCCTTGGTTAAATGCAGCAGCCAATGGTCGGTGAGGTTTGGTCGATCGGTGTAGTATGGAGGTTGTCCTTTGTGTGAAGTCAATGTTTGCTTGAGTTGAGCCAATCCATGTTGTTAGACATAGCTCGGCGATGTTCTCAAGATGATATTCGACCTCGGCGCTTTGGTGTCTTTCCATAGTTGAAAAGCTTCATTCTTGATTAGCTAATTGATTTTGTCATTTTACGCACATGGAACTTTTCTTGCAGATTTTGCATGCTCCAATGTTGAACCATCTACCAATTCTTGGCCTCATCGGGGTAGGGAGTTTGATTGACAAGTGTGGAGAACCATTCAAACTCTTGGTTTTATCGTCATCTAGCCATGATCGACTCCGGGTGAGTAAATGCGCTTCTTCTTTTTGAAAGCTTTGATGATGATCTTGGTTTACGCCTTGTTTGGGTGAGGTGGGTTGTTGTCGGGCTCGATGACCTCTTCATCGTCCACCACCCGTATACTCAAGTAATCACGGTTTATGAGTCGGGGTGGTAACTGGAATCGTCCGAGGTTTATCGGTGAAGACCGAGGTGGAGGTCTTATGTTGAGAAGAAGTCCGTGGTAGAGGTGGCATAGATGTAGATTGACCGGGGCTTCCGGCGTTTGGGTGCGAGTCCTTATCCTTATCATCGTCATCTCTTGGCGTTTGGGTTGATCGGTGACTCCTTGCATGATGAGCGAGTTGAAGCATAAGTAGACCTTGAAAAATTAGCTTCATCCGAGTAAGCGTTCGAGATCGCTTTGACAATTGCATCACTAGTTTAGCGATTAACCTTTCAGATTCGGAGAGATCGACTTCTTTGGCCATTGTATGTTTAACCAATGCGGCGATGTTTGGGGTGAGTTATCTGGAGAATACTTCTCTAGTCACACGGGGGCGATGTCGAGAAGAAACTTGTGGGTTTGATCTCTTGCGACTTCTCCGGTTCCTTTTGGACTTTAGGGCGATATCACGAAGGTACTTTTGAGTGTAACCTTGATCATTTCATTGAGTTCCTCTTTTCGATGACTCTTCATGAACTTGAACAAATTCCTTTCTTTTCCATCTTGTCTTTCTCATCATTTAAATCTTGAATTTGGTCGACAAACCAATTCATTTTTACGTAAAGTATGTCCTTCTTTCGACTAGTTGAATGACTTTCGCGATCTTTTATGAGGCAGAAATCCAAGATTTAGGTGGTTTCTTCACGGATTTGGATGATGATCTGGTTGACTTCCGGTGATGGTGGTGGTGATGAATGAGATGAAGAGTCGATGATGAGGAGACATGAGGAGACTTCATGTCCTTAGGAGTTTGAGGTTTTCTCCTTTGAGTGTGTTGGGTTGTCTAGAAGAAACTTTGTATAATCATCCTCGTCATCCTTAGACTTTTCTTTCTCGATGTCTGTTTCTCAAATCATACACAATAGTGTCCTCCACAGTTGTTGTAGTTGCGGAAGAGTGGTGGCACTGACTCCCTGTCGGGTTGATTAACGCATCGGAGATGGTTTAGGTAAGCGACACCACTTGAACCTCCGGGGCCGCCCATTTGATCTTTAGCAAATTCTTGACCTTTTGAGGTGTCGACTTTGTGAAACTTCTTCACATGTCTTGATCAATTGCTCTTCTTCATCTTGAGCTTTCATCACGAGGCACAAGTGCGGAGTCTTCCTTTAATAGTTTGAGGACTTGGAGGTTTTGGTGCGAGGATTTTCATCCTTTGCGGTTTGAGTATGAGATCTCTTCATACATGTCGGTAGCCTCGAGTCCTCGTCACTGCTGTCTTTGCGGTTCAAGTGAAAGGATCGGAGTGGCTTCGGAGAAGGAACTTTCTTCTTACAGGTGGGTTTCCTCTTTGGAATAGGTTTCTTCTTTGGAACATTCCTTTGACTCTCGTACTTGTTACACTTCCGTGACACTTCCTTTTCGGTTCTCCTTACAGTGTACGGAAGATTTTTCGTCGAGATGACCAACTTTGCCTTGTTTGTTGCTTCGGATACCTTTAGTACGATTCTAGCTTTACGGCGTCTTGAGTTAGAAGAAATCTGCAGCGGCCTTGACATGTTTCTTTGTAGGCGTTTCCTTAATTCTAACGGTGAGAATGGGTTCGTCAACATGTCGTGATTATCGGGGTCATTGAGCCTCTTGGGAATGTCGGGATGAAGTCCAAGTGCTCTACGGATCAACAATTTGGTATATCGATGTAGGGAATTTTTGAGCCAAGTTTGTTGAGAAATGACATCATGTCATCCCAATCGAGCTTGATAGCGATGTGTTTCTTGTTGACCAATGCCGAATATTTGCGGTTCCATGAGCTTAGGGTGCTCATAGCGGCATCACGACGAGAAGCAGACTTGGTGATGATCATGTAGAGTGTTCTCCATGGTTGAGGAATACTCTTAAGCTCTACGTGAGAGTGCTTGTTGATTACTCTGTGGCCTCGTCATATGCCGATGTCGATTAAGAATTGGAGAGTGAGCTCTTTAGCGGGTGAGGCATATAGTTTGGTTGGTTCGACATCGGGAATTAGGAGAAACTGACCCTTAAGTCTGCGGTGTGTGATGACTTGTTTGTGATTGAGTCACCGTCGCGTGGTTTGTCCTTTGACCACTCCATAGTGTTCGAGCTGCTGGATGTAGATCTCGGGGCCGATTCTGCGAGTTAGTAAGCATGTTACGTCTGGATGAGTCCTCGAATATCAATAGCAATAAGACACGAAGATTAGAGCAAGTGAGGGTGTCAAAGTCAACACGGAGGTTATTCTTTCCTATCTTCATTGGATAGCCATGAGGATAGATATCGGCAATGAGAGAACTTGATTGCATCCACATTCATTTGTTCGACCATGTCGTGATGCGAAATAACATTAGCCAAAAGAACCAACATATCGAAAGACATAATGTTAGTCATGGAAGGTCTTATTGTCTAGTTGTTGAATGTACGTTGATAATGATTATTCTGAGTCCTAAGTCGACTTGTATGTTCAAAAGTTCAATGATATCGTGAAATGTTTAGTGAGTTAGTTAACTTTAAGTTTTAAAGTTTATTTTATCACTTATTGTTCACAACATATCAAACGATTTAAGTTTATTAGTGACATTTTGGATTCGTGATGATATGATTGGTTTATTTACAAGTTTGTACAAGTAACAATTCATCATGAAGGTCGATCCGAGGTTAGCGTGGTTTTGGCAAGATCGGCGTGAGCGAGAATGATATATGCTAGGCGTAAACTTACGCGTAGAATCTAACTACGCGTGAAATGTTCACAGCGTGGGAAAAGGAGACCTTATCGTGGAGCTTGTCGTGGGCATATATTAACCTTATCACGTGGGTTACTCGTGAGTTGACCTTATCGTGGGGTTCTTGTTCACACGTATCCTTCACGGGATCGGCGTAGTCCATTGTAGAACCTTACGGCGTGGTACATTATGCGTGGGATTTTCTTCACGGCGTAACATAACTCTACGCGTAGAGTAATCCTTGTCGTAGATAATCAAATGACCTTGATTACGAATTCTAAGTGTAGCAATCACGAAATAAATTTATCAAATCATCAATATTAGCACATATTCATTTCAATAACAATACATGGCATGAATCATGCATAAACCAATTCTGCGTGAAAGTCATACGCGTGAGTCAAAACTCTAAGGGTTATGACTTACAGCGTAAGTTTTCTAACCATGGGATTGCATCAAGCAGTTAAGTAGTTCTAACATGTTGTATGAGTACATAGACCAAGTTATAACATCAAACTCATGGTGAATCAAAAATACCCAAACTTATGAACCTTAAACCTAATTTCAAATTACGAATAAATCGGTGTTTACGGGTAGTTTTAAACAGGATATAATCAATTCAACATCATATAAGCATAACCCAACAATCTTTTAGACCAAAACACTTCACATTTGGAAAAACCAAATCGACTCATAAACCTTAGTTTTCAAAACTCATCAATTTTAGTTTACGGGTGGATTTTGATGGTTAAAATGTTATCCTTGATGTGTAAGAAAGCGTTTTGAGACAATCCATTTTACCCCAAACATACACAATGATTGTGTGTTCATGCGGCTTGTCGTAGAACACATAATCATGCGTAAACGTTTTAGCTAGTAGGATTTGAATGAAATTAAAACCTTTGCTTGAAACATGTTTTACCAAGAAACAACTTACAAAGTGATGATCAAAGCACGAATTCTTGAGTGATTATTAGGCGTAGGATGGTTTGGGTATTTTGTAATAAATGAAGTGAGTGATAGGTGGAGGAGTTTTATTTAAAATAACTTTAAGTTTTGGAGTTTGGTCCCTCCACTTTTCCTTTTCACACAAAGCCTTTTAACTTCCATTTTGGATACCAAATGAAGATTTTAGGAAAGAAACATGACGACTCCCCTCGACTTGAGAAAATAATGAAAGGTTGTTAATTAAAGTCAAGGGTGTCTTTGAATCGAAAGTGTACCACCATTTGTAAAAGAATCAGCAGAGATGTGATAACATGCAAGTACAGATGTTTGAAGCAGTTAATAGATTATTTTCTCCCCTCGACACTTGATCGGAAAAATCTTGAATTTTGAAAGATTAAAGTGTTGACGGAAAAATATTCTTGCCATGTTGAAAGAAAGATAGATTAGGAGAATATTTTTGTTGTTTTATCGGTTTTTATATTTTTGTATTTTGTTTTGAAAATTTATGTACAAAAGATGTTTTGGTGTTTGATGGGTTTTAAAACTGTTTTAAGAGGTCATCAATTCCTCTTGAGTCAAACACCTCATACAGTCGGTGGACCAACTCATTAAACCTAGCGGAGGCGAGGCTTTGGTGAGCGATCGCCAATTGGTATTGATGACCATAAGTATAATTCAACGCATTACCTGTCCACGTGGTCCTTGATGAAATGATAGCGTATATCGATGTGCTTTGATTTAGTCTTGAGCCGAGTTGCGAGATTGCAATAGCACTCCGTTGTCATGATACATCGGGATTACATCAAATCACGTAACCATAGTCTTTGAGTTGTGTTCTCATCCAAATGACTTGAGCACAACACGCGGACATGGCTACATATTCTGCCCGGTTGATGGCGGTGATGTACAATCCTGCTTCTTTGATTGCCAAGACACCGGTTTATCAAGAAATTGTAGAGCTCTGAAGTACTTTTCCTTGAGTCTAAGCATCCTGCGTGGTCGGCGTCTGGCGATTAGTTCAAACCGAATCCTTCGGATGCGGATCCCAAATTAATGGTTCCCTTGATGTATCGGAGGATTCTTTTAGCCTCAGAGGTGGGTTTCGGTTAGTCGCGATCGATAGCGGGAGCATAGATAAGCGGCAAAGACAATATCAGTCGCTAGGTGTTAGATACATGAGGACCCATAATACTTGGTATTTGGTAGGGTCCACTAATTTCCCATGTAAATCGTCTAACTTCTTGGTATGAGTCATTGGTGTGGCATAAGTATCACGGGTTTTCATTCAAATTTGTTTAACAATTCAAGGGCATATTTGGGTGACTCAAGAAAATACTACGCGGGTGATTGATGAACTTGCAATCCTAGAAAGAATGTAAGTTCACCTATCATAGACATTCAAAATTTTTCTTCATTAGTTTTGCAAAGCGATTGAAAACTTTTATGTGTTGACCCAAAATGATGTCATCCGTAAATTTGAACAATTAAGATGTGTGCCCGTGATATTGTATAAAAGAGTTGGGTCAACCGAGCCTTTGGTGAAATTATTGGCAATGAGGAAGGATGATAGCTTATCGTACCATGCCGAGGCTTGTTTGAGACCATAAAGAGCTTTGTTCGGTTTGTAGACATGGTTCGGGAACTCGGGATCAACGAATCCATCGGTTGGTGACATAAACCGTTTCTTTAAGTTGCCCGTTGAGAAGCGCCGCTTTGACATCCATCGATGAAGCCGTCATGTTCATATGAGCGCGACGCGAGAAATATCGAGCGACCTCAAGGCGAACAGCGGAGCAAAAGATTCTTCAAAGTCTATTCCTTCTTACGGCGATAACCCTTAGCAACTAGCCGTGACTTGTTTGGGATAACATTCCCTTGACATCAATTTGTTTTCCAAATCCATTTTAAACCAATGGCGTAGACCCTGTTGGTCTTTCAAGCAGTTCCGTACTTCAAGGCGTTTGAATTGGTTGAGTTCTTCTGCATGGATTCAATCCGGTTGTCTTTTGTCATTGCATCTTTAATGTTTTAGGTTGATTGGCAGACGGTGAGTGCATAAATGCAATGTTCACCGTCGAGTGAAAGCGTTGTCTCGTAACGGTTGGTTGATTCGGGTTGCCAATAATGTTAGCGGAGGATGGTCTTTAGTCCATCTATGTGTAGAGGGTTGATGTTGGTATACATTGTGCAGTTACGAGGATTCAAATGGTTTGTTGAAGATTCCGCGACATCAGTGCGGCGATCTCATTGGCAAGCGGGTTGAAGAACGCATTTGGATCAAAATCTGCGGTGGGGTACTTCATTGAGAATATCATCGGTGGTTCATCATTGTTGGAGGCGGTATGTTCAAGCTGTTGTGTTGGAGTCAATTGGTGTAGGTGCATCTTCAACGATGGTTGTTGTAGCAGTGTATCGGTATAGAAATATTATCGGGTTGTGCGGTGAGCAGCGGATACACGAACACGTTCATCAATATCGTCCGCGAGCAGGAGGAGCAAATAACCTTTCCATTTGTTGTGAGTTAGGCGAGGGCTTTCTTGGTGATGATGGGGTTGAGGAAGTTTAAGCGGTTGTGACCGGGTTCTAAGTATTATACTCGAAGCCATTTCCGTGAGTTCATCGAAATGAGCATGAATCGTTTCCATTACCTCCTTGGTTCGACGATTCCAGTTGAAACCTTTAGAATTGTCACGGTATCAATAAAGACTCCAATATCGCTTTGGCTTTGAGCTTTCCAAAATCATCACGATCATTATTCGGATAGCAAAGGGATCCAAATACATGAAAGTGTTTGAGGTTCGGTTTATAGTTGTGGACAAGCTTGAAAGGTGTTTTGTTGTGGCGTTTTGTGATCATAGAGCGGTTTTGAGTATAGCATGCGATGAATCGACACGCCCATAAGTGTCTGAAGTTTAGCATTGATTAACATTGTTCTTGCGGCCCACTAACGTTCGGTTCGTCTTTCAACAACTCCGTTTTGTTCGGTGTCCGTGCAATAGATGTTTGATCTTTGAATTCCCACTTTCTCATAAAATTCACGAAGGTTTTGTTAACAAATTCAGTTCCTTTATGTCGTCGAATAATCACGGCGGTGTTATGAGGTGAACTTTGTATCTTTGTGAGAAGGTGATGATCATTTGTGGAGCTTGGTCTTTGCTACGAAGAAAGTAGACCCGAGTCCATCGTGAGTAGTCATCAACAATTATTAAGATGTAGCGTTTGCGTTGATCGTTTGCACACGCATCGGGCCACACAAATCCATGTGAAGAAGATGAAGCACATCTTTGAGGCGTGTTCCACCTTTGAAGGAAAATGAGCACGAGTGCTTTTCCCTTGTTCACGGTGAGCAAAGGTGATCTTTTGAGTTAGGAATCGTGGGAGTCCTTGACTAGTTTGTGTCGAGCAAGGTTGGTGATGGTTTGAAAGTTTAGATGTGAGAGGCAGCGGTGCCATAGCGAGGATTTTGTAGATGTTGCCTTTGAAAGTAAGCAAATGGGAGAGAAGCATCCATGTCTTGCATAGAGATAGTGTAGAGACTAGAATTACGAGCCGGACATAAGATCGTTTCCTTGTAGATCACGAATGAAACAAGTTTTCTCCACGAAGCAACCTCAAATCTCCATCACAAAATTGACCTCACGAAAGCAGTTGTGACGAGGCCTTCCACATAGTAAACCCTGCTTTGATTTCAATGTTCCCATTAACATAATCTCCGTAGCCCATGATGGTGCAAGTGATCGTTCGAATCGGCGGTGCCAATGAACTTTGCAATAAAGTTTGATACGAGTTTAAGGTTGCTGTCATGTGTCACACCCCAAATTACATTTTTTGCGTGGAATGGAATTCACAGGATTGTTGTCATAGCATCACAATCACGAGTTATATTGAGCGACCTAAAGTGTCGTTTGGAAAATACATCGTTTGATTTACTAAAATAATCGAGTTTACAAAGTAGGTCCCAAATGTAAATCAACTTGTGCGGAAATAAGTTTGTTACAATTCAAACAATGTTTGAGAGTACATAAAACCCAAGTGAGGCGTCGTCACCACGACTCCATGATGTGTCCAAATGCATGCCATGAAGTGAATGCCTTAGATACGAGATACAAACATGCTAAAAGTGTCAACACAAAGGTTGAGTGAGTTCATAGAGTTTGTTTTGAAATGTAAAGCCTTTCAAAAATCGTTTATGCATAAAGGCATTGTAAATCGTTGAATTGTAAATACTTTCAAAATCGTTTATGTAGCAAAGGCATTGTAAATCCACTCGGTTCAAGTCCGCCCATACAAAACTTGCTTTGTGTGTTCACATGACCAGCGCCAAAGTGTGTAAAGTTTATGTTCCAAACATATGATGTCAAATGAATTCACATAATAGTGCATGACTTAATGTATCGATGTTTACTTGACCTAATTATACCAAGACCATCAGTTCATTGAATGTACCAAGACCATCGATCCAATGAATATACCAAGACCATCGGTCCGATGAATGTACCAAGACCATTAGTCCTTTGAATATACCAAGACCATCGGTCCAATGAATATACCATGTAAATACTACGTTATGGCCAAGCATTACTACTCATGACTAAGCATTTCAATTCGGCTAAACATGTAATTTGCAAATAGTCATGAATGCAATAAACATTATTGAGCATGTATCTCCCAAAGAGTTTAATAACGATATTAAAACAAGAAAAGTGGGGCTATGGAACTCACTTGGATAAAGCGGAATAACGGCAAAAGTGAGTACTGAGGTTTATAATGTAATCGTCAACGGGACCTATTATCAATGATATGATATGTCATGAGTGGCGATGTAATGTTATGCATGCACCATTATATTATTTATACCATTTACGGTTTTGAAAATATTACTCGTAAATCGAAAATACTCTTTTAGCGTCTAGACCCTTCAAAAATGACTTTACATGTTTTATGTCAAAATGTCATCCTACAATGGTTTTATAATGATTTTGGGAAATTACCACTTTTAAATAGCAAAACAATGTCGTCGGAAAACCATGAAATCAACAAAAATAGCTCCGGAAAAGTGGTCGTAAAGCGGTGTCGTCGTCGTTGAAACGAACTTCGGCGGTTTTGGAAAGTTTATCGATATCTAAAAGTTTCGATTCGGGAGTTTTCGTTCAAAAGGTCTCGATCATAAAAGATATCAAGGCTAAAGATGGTGGTTTTGTGAATTGTGTGCGAGAAAATGAGTTTCGACCAATGTTTGAACATCCGTAAATAAATCACTATGACTCCGCTTGACAAGCGGCTTTTGTTTTGTAAAATATGGCCGATGGACTTGATTTTACTAGAAGACACTTTGTTATAAAAGTTTTGCATCATGGTTAAAAGCGCATAAACATGGACAATATAGCTAATGAAATACTTGTTACGTCAAAAAAAATAATATAATTTTAGAAAATAATACTTACGGCAACTTTATGAAACGGCCATATATTTGTCGTTTTAAATCCGTTTTCACGTAAAATATGTCCTTAAGCCGTATCGAAGTAAACTAATATATTTTGACTAGTCGAAATAATTTGTGAAGCTTAAGGCTCGTTTTGACCGAAATATGTAAAACTGCATGCTGTCATTTTCGAGAAAATAATACTTTTCGTCGTAAAACTTTAAAAATTCACCACGGCCGTTATAACTCCGTTTTATCCGTTCAAGCGGCCCTGATTCGTTTTAAAGTATATTTTCTAAAAATCAAGGCCAAAGGTCGTACCATCAGTGGGTTTTCAGAATTTCATTTAAGGACAGAGCGTAAAATATAGTTTACGAAAATAGTTTTCTCGGACAAAACCTATTCTAATCCCTTCAAATCAACTCCAAAGCTAATCTAATCCTACCATACACCTTCTTAGGGTGTCATGGGTTCCTAATCACCATCAAGACCAAAGAATAACTTGGGAATAATTATAGGATGACTAATAAGTATATAAAACCTTAAAATCATGTAATAAATGGTATAAATCACAATACATGCATATAAGCTCCAAAAATGATAAGAAGCATATGAAAATGATAAGGAAATATAAGGATGATAAAAACATGCTTACTAGTGATTATGAAGAGGTGTAGGTAACAAAGGTTTATCTTAAATATCCTTGGTTTTTATTTCAAAACCATGAAAAGGATATGTTCTAGGTTGATTAAACACTTGAAGTTGCAAAAATTTTTGTGATCCCTTGGAGACTTGATGATGGCCGGTTCTTAGTGAACAAAAGGGAGAGGATGAAATTTTTTTAACACTTGTATCTATGTGAAAATGAAGGTGAAATGTAGTATAAGACTTTTGAGGTGAATGAATTATTGAGAAAACATATGCCATACCAATATTTATGAGGCTCCCTCCCCCTTGGCCGGTTTTGGGGGAGGGTTGTCTACCCAATTGTATTTTTTTTTTTAAAACTTTACTTGTAGATATTTTGTTCAATTTGTATAATAAAATGTGTAAGTAAATTGTAAAAATGTACAAGTATAAGCAAATGGGAATTTTTGGTGCAAGTAACTTTTTATTAAGTCAAAATAGATTGTATTGAGGTGATAAAAATTGTAAAAATACTTTCCTTGTGAAAATCGGGTGATAAAATAATTATCGTAAGATTTTTAAGAAAGCGACGTAATAATTAAGCGTTAACGATTAAAATACCAAATAAATGTGAATCACTAGGAAAACTAAAAATGTAGTTTTATGAACTAAATGTGAGTTTAAAAATACTTGGGATCATTTTGAAAGTAACGGATAAATATTAGAATAAAAACTCACGCGATAAAAATTATTAAATATAAAAATTACGCGTTGAAGGGTGAAATGAAATGTCGTGCATGTACTAATGAAATGCACATGATGTCCATGAGATGTAGACTAATCATAGTCCATATGAAATATGCGTGAATGTCATGATCATGAATTGCGCTAAACCTCCAAGGTTCACGCAATTTGAAACAAGTAAACCAAGTTTACTAAAATGTTGAAATAATGAGACATGAGCGGTGTCAAGAAATGACACGAAAGTACGGGTTGTCACATTCGCCCATCAAAAAGAATTGATCCACGAATTCAATCGTTATTTAGTCTAACGGGTTTAGGGTTTGATGTAGCAAACTTTCCCATTCCGAGCAAAACCCTCAAAAGACTTTTGGTAACCGATTCAACTTTTCAAACCATCTAACCATAGTTGTAGCTCCTCGGTACCTCGAAACTTAGTGGGTTCCGCACTTTTGAAATCTTTATACGAGCATTTCTTAACTTGGATCCTCGGCATTACCGATGGCTTGACTAGTCTAGCGGCTTGGCCGGCGAAGTGGCCTCGGCAGCGGCGACCACCGTTTCCACTTTCAACTCTTAGAGCATTTGCAATGCTATCATTCACTAACCGAATAACCGCTTGGGTCATTTCAACCGTAGCTTTCTTGGTGCCATATCTTCTTCAAAACAAGAGAAATGTGAGGCGTAGCAAAATCAGATGTTAATAATAAGCGCTACAAGAGATGTGATAAGAAATGATAAGTTTGAGGTTATGTTTCAAAATGATCGTCGGTTTCGAAAAGATGGGTTATGAGGTGTTGTAAGCACTTCAATGAATGATGGTTTAGAGACTTAATGTGTGAATAGAGTGTAACTCGACATGTTAGTGGTGAAACAAAGGGCGAGAGTGACTTAGCCTATATATAAAGTTTATCCGGCATTCGGCGTTATCGATGATGAATCGGTGATATAAAAATTGTGATAGGGAATGACAAGGAATTCTCCGCGTTAGAGTATGGGAAAAGATAATGGGATGGGCATTTAAGGGCATCCATGTGACAATCGATGTGAAATGAAAGTGAATAACTCGAAAAATGTACGTAAAAACCGCATGTAAAGTGAACATGCACATGTGATGAAATGATGAGATGCTATGATGATGTAGTTATAGTCTAGAGTCAATGATGCAACCTAGTTCTCTATAAGCTGAAGCTCGATGCCAATCTGTCACACCCCAATTACACATTTTGCGGTAGAATGGAATTCACGGGATTATTGTCATAGCATCACAATCACGATTATATTGAGCGACCTAAAGTGTCGTTTGGAAAATACATCGTTTGATTTACTAAAATAATCGAGTTTACAAAGTAGGTCCCAAATGTAAATCAACTTGCGGAAATAAGTTTGTTACAATTCAAACAATGTTTGAGAGTACATAAAACCCAGTGAGCAGCGTCGTCACCACGACTCCATGATGTGTCCAAATGCATGCCATGAAGTGAATGCCTTAGATACGAGATACAAACATGCTAAAGTGTCAACACAAAGGTTGAGTGAGTTCATAGAGTTTGTTTTGAAATGTAAAGCCTTTCAAAAATCGTTTATGCATGAAAGGCATTGTAAATCGTTGAATTGTAAATACTTTCAAAATCGTTTATGTAGCAAAGGCATTGTAAATCCACTCGGTTCCAAGTCCATACAAAACTTGCAACTTTGTGTTCACAACCTTTGCCTAAAGTGTGTAAAGTTTATGTTCCAAACATATGATGTCAAATGAATTCACATAATAGTGCATGACTTAATGTATCGATGTTTACTTGACCTAATTATACCAAGACCATCAGTTCATTGAATGTACCAAGACCATCGGTCAATGAATATACCAAGACCATCGGTCCAATGAATGTACCAAGACCATCGAGTCCACTTGAATATACCAAGACCATCGGTCAATGAATATACCATGTAAATACTACGTATGGCCAAGCTGTTACTACGCATGACTAAGCATTTCAATTGGCTAAACATGTAATTTGCAAATAGTCATGAATGCAATAAACATTATTGAGCATGTATCTCCCCAAAGAGTTTAATATGATATTAAAACAAGAAAAGTGGGGCTATGGAACTCACTTGGATAAAGCGGAATAACGGCAAAAGTGAGTACCTTGAGGTTTATAATGTAATCGTCAACGGGACCTATTATCAATGATATGATATGTCATGAGTGGCGATGTAATGTTATGCATGCACTTCGTATGTTATTTATACCATTTACGGGTTTGAAAATATTACTAAGTAAATCGAAAATACTCTTTTGGCGTCTCGACCCTTCAAAAATGACTTTACATGTTTTATGTCAAAATGTCATCCTACAATGGTTTTATAATGATTTTGGGAAATTACCACTTTTCGTCGCAAAACAATGTAAGTCGGAAAAACCATGAAATCAACAAAAATAGCTCCGGAAAAGTGGTCGTAAAGCGGTGTCGTCGATCGTTGAAACGAACTCGGCGGTTTTGGAAAGTTTGTCGATATCTAAAGTTTCAGTTCAGGAGTTTTCGTTCAAAAGGTCTCGATCATAAAGATATCAAGGCTAAAGATGGTGGTTTTTGTGAATTGTGTGCAGAAAATGAGTTTCGGCCAATGTTTGAACATCCGTAAATAAATCACTATGACTCCGCTTGACAAACGGCTTTTTGTTTTGTAAAATATGGCCGATGGACTTGATTTTACTAGAAGATACTTTGTTATAAAAAGTTTTGCATCATGGTTAAAAGCTGCATAAACATGGACAATATAGCTAATGAAATACTTATTACGTCCAAAATAATATAATTTTCGAAAATAATACTTACGGCAACTTTATGAAAGCGGCCATATATTTGTCGTTTTAAATCCGTTTTCTCACGTAAAATATGTCCTTAACCCGTATCGAAGTAAACTAATATATTTTTGACTAGTCGAAATAATTTGTGAAGCTTAAGGCTCGTTTTGACCGAAATATGTAAAAACGCATCTGTCATTTTAGAAAATAATACTTTTCGTAAGTAAAACTTTAAAAATTCTGCGGCCGTTATAACTCCGTTTTATCCGTTCAAGCGACCACGGATTCGTTTTAAAGTATATTTTCTAAAAATCAAGGCCAAAGGGTCGTACCATCAGTGGGTTTTCCAGAATTTCATTTTAAGGACAGAGCGTAAAATATAGTTTACGAAAATAGTTTTTCTCGGACAAAACCTATTCTAATCCTTCAAATCAACTCCAAAGCTAATCTAATCCTACCATACACCTTCTTAGGGTGTCATGGGTTCCTAATCACCATCAAGACCAAAGAATAACTTGGGAATAATTATAGGATGACTAATAAGTATATAAAACCTTAAAATCATGTAATAAATGGTATAAATCACAATACATGCATATAAGCTCCAAAAATGATAAAGCATATGAAAATGATAAGGAAACATAAGGATGATAAAAACATGCTTACTAGTGATTATGAAGAGGTGTAGGTAACAAAGGTTTATCTTAAATATCCTTGGTTTTATTTCAAAACCATGAAAAGGATATGTTCTAGGTTGATTAAACACTTGAAGTTGCAAAAATTTTGTGATCCTTGAGACTTGATGATGGCGGTTCTTAGTGAACAAAAGGGAGAGGATGAAATTTTTTAACACTTGTATCTATGTGAAAATGAAGGTGAAATGTAGTATAAGACTTTTGAGGTGAATGAATTATTGAAAAACATATGCCATACCAATATTTATGAGGCTCCCCCCTTGGCGGTTTTGGGGAGGTTGTCTATAATTGTATTTTTTTTTAAAAACTTTACTTGTAGATATTTTGTTCAATTTGTATAATAAAATGTGTAAGTAAATTGTAAAAATGTACAAGTATAAGCAAATAGAATTTTTGGTGCAAGTAACTTTTATTAAGTCAAAATAGATTGTATTGAGGTGATAAAAATTGTAAAAATACTTTCCTTGTGAAAATCGGGTGATAAAATAATTATCGTAAGATTTTTAAGAAAAGCGTAATAATTAAGCGTTAACGATTAAAATACCAAATAAATGTGAATCACTAGGAAAACTAAAAATGTAGTTTTATGAACTAAATGTGAGTTTAAAAATACTTGGGATCATTTTTGAAAGTAACGGATAAATATTCAGAATAAAAACTCACGCGATAAAAATTATTAAATATAAAAAATTACGCGTTGAAGGGTGAAATGAAATGTCGTGCATGTACTAATGAAATGCACATGATGTCCATGAGATGTAGACTAATCATAGTCCATATGAAATGTACGTGAATGTCATGATCATGAATTCGCCGCTAAACCTCCAAGGTTACGCGAATTTGAAACAAGTAAACCAAGTTTACTAAAATGTTGAAATAATGAGACATGAACGGTGTCAAGAAATGACACGAAATGCGGGTTGTCACATCATGTGTCGGGAACATCCGCTATCAACAATCGAGAGAATGATCATGTCACACGTGACATTACACGAGCGACCACGGATGGAATAGAAGTAGATGTGGAACCCGAAATGTTAGAGGGTTCCAAGCGGTATATTAGACATACATACATTGAGAATTTTAGGCATCCACTTAAATCCTAGTGTGTTATATATCCATTTACGCCATCTGTAACTACTCTTTGCTTTAGTCTTAGTGAAAGCACTAGGTGGTACTACATTCTTGGGAGGTGAAGCGGTAGCTCTTGTGATAGCAATGGTTGCTGAGAATCTAAAGAGGTGGTTTACCAAGCACGGACTTAGAATGATTAGTGGGCCTAGAGGTATTCCGATTCTTAGGATTCCGTAATCTAGAGATTATAGCTTTAGCAACACATTTGTCATGACAATCGAATTCATACTCTTTCGACAAATATCACAAGGTGCATCGGATGAATATCAAAGGTACTTAACGGTTTAGCATTCGTTACATCACTATTTCTATTACATTTGCGATCGCAACATCTATAGTGGAAGTAACATGAGTTTTATTCGAGTCTAGGGTGTTCTTCACTTTAGCATTCCTTATTGATCTTTTCTTAGGTCATGACTTCCTATTCTTCGTTTGAGTGCTCCTAGGTCGTGAAGTGCGGACGTTTGGAAAAGATGCAACTATTCTGTTCAGTGAGATGAAACACATTAGCAACTTGTGATTTGGCCATGGGAATTCTAGGTTCATGATTACTAAGTGTGGTGGTGCTAATCTCTTAATCACGGTGAGGCGGAAGTTGTTCATACTTTCCTAACATTTCCGTAACTTAGAGATGGTGTGAATCGGATCTTGATTTTCGAGCGAATATTACCGACAAAATTCATGACTTCTAGTGTGAGCAAGATAGTGATCAAGTTCATTTGATGCTTCATCTCGAGTCTTTTGAGTAAATCAAATATGACACCATATTCTGTTTAACTTTTACAATTTCTTGTTCATATTTTGAGATTTGACTTTTCAAAGACACGTTTTGATCATCCAGTTGCTCAATTTTAGGATCGAAGATTTTGCACTCAATTGAGCGATTTTCTTTTGAAAACTAAGTTGATGGTTGTGAATATATTTTCACACCATTGAAGACGACGTTTTGCATTGTAAATTTCGTGTGTGTCGTTTATTTTCGCTTTTAAAGACTCGATCCGAAGCACATTATCGGTGTTCTCAACGATACAACAGATTTCAACAATATCGGCGAGATATGATCGATGCATATGGCAACGAATAGAATAGCACAACATTATGGATATCAAGACTGAGATAACATCTTCCAAGAGTCGATCAACATCTTTTCTCAACGGTTTCTTTTTGCGTTTTGTGTTAGTAATAGATGTTTTGTTTTCTCGGCGTTTTCATTACCCCAAGTTCTTATGAAAATCCTTTTCCCGAGCAATTGCACAACTTTTCAAGTTTTAACATTAGGTAAAAGATTTTTAGAAAAATGTCTCTTTGTTCTCGCGCGAGGCGATTGAAAATGTTCAACTTTGATTTCGGATCGATATTCTATCTCATGTTTTGAGGTCGACCATGAAAATGTCAAAATATCGAAGAATTTTTCGATTTTCGGGTTGTGAGTTTACTTCACTAATGGAAGGTAAAGGACCATAAGTTTGTGCAAAGACTGTTTTGGGATTAACAATAGAAGACTTGGGTGTTTTGATGATAACCACAGGTGTGTTTGAAGAATCCGTTGGTGTGTGAAAGTGACGCGCTTTTATAATTAAAGGTTTGTTGTAAACAACGGTTTTAATTTAGATCGACTCTAAATCTTACGCATCTAATTCCTCTTGACGATGATATTCAACAACACTCATGACGGTATTATCAATTTTTATACCTTTGGAAACTTAGGAGTTGGTTTGAATGTTTTTAGTGAAAGCTTTGGTTTGTAATCGACTAGATTTTTCCATATCCATTTGGATTGGGTTTAAGGTAAACTTTTCAATAAACATTCTTGATTCACCATGTTTGTAAACAACCGTTTTAAACTCTTTAATTTTGTTTTGCAAACCGAGAATTTCGCAAGAAGGTCATCTACCGATTCGTTGAATGCTTTTTGTATCGAGAACTGCTGTTTTGACAATTTAATAACTTCACCTTAGATTTTTGATTTTCCAAGGTGAGGCGTTAATTTGCTTTTTATGTTCGTGTTTCGGTTGTTCTAATTCGAGACAACAAAGCATTCTTCGAGGCGGCTAGATCACGCATCCGTCTCTAAATATTTTTCGTTTGATGAGATTTTGCAAAGCGGCTTCAAAACCTTTTTCACGGTTTTCTTGAGTTTTGAAAAGTTGAGTTGCATTTGTAAACATTCAAAATCCTTGGTTAATGATGCATTTTACTTTTTAAGGATTGATTTAATGCATAACATTCCTCCATTTTGATTTTATGGTCTTGAATTAACCGAGCAAAATCCGGATGAGGCAACGGATCATCTTGTTCAACGTGAGTCTCAACATGATCATTCTTTAGATCCTCAAATGCGACCACGGAGTCAATTTGATTATCAAAGGAAACCCGAAGGTCATCTTGATCGTCAAATGTAACTACGTGGTTAACTTGAAAATCATCGAAGAAGATGTAGAAGACTCATTTTGAGCGATCGATCCGTGCGGATTCGAGATATTAGCGGAGATAGTAGTTCGAGATATGATGATGGTTTGTTCGGTACTGAGACAAGCCATCGATGTCATACACTGGGCTGTATCACTCATATGCGCCTCATGCATATTAGCCATCAACATAACAATGATTCGCTGCAAGTCCTCCATATCATCATCCGAGTGCATGCGCCATAAAGCTACATTCTTGTGCGTAAGAGATCCACCACTTCATCCTTAAGAGCCGAAGTAAGGCCTCTTTGAAATAAGCACGCCCTAGTCCTTGGCTTTGGGCATGCATTAGCCAGTGTCCTTTCATTCTTTGTTGTAGCATCTAAGACCATTTAACCGATTCGAGCATTTCCCTGTTCCACCACTTGAGCTCATTGGTGTTCCGACCCACGAGCATTAAACCCTTGACCACCGCCCATCGGCGACCATAATCACGATTACGAACTTCAACACGTCCATTGTTCGCTTGACCGAGTCCGTGTGTTAGATGAGAACGAATACGATTGTTGGATTTGTTGGTGTAACGGCCAAAAGCATTAGCAATCATCACAAATCCTTGTTGCAATGCTTGACGGATCTGTTTCTCGATCGCTTCATCGACATATGCTTGAGCATTGTTCTTTGTATGGAACCAATTGATTTTGTTGAGGTTGTGATTGTGAAGGTGTGTTTGATGCGAGTTGGTTGAGTTCTTTGGTTGAGAGGATAATTACATTGAGCATACAAGGCAAGTTGTTGATTGTCCGGTTGTGACTGTTTAGCAATTTGAACACGGAGAATCCTTTCGATCAACTTCCTTTTCATGAGGCTTCAAGTAGTCGTACAACAATCCATAAGTAGAATGATGCATATTCTTCGCCAGCGGAGAAAAATGACATACTTCTCCCATTCTGGACCAAGACTACTCGGGAACTTAGTATTCACTGCAATTCTTGGCATAATGATGTTGTGTTTATCCAAATCATTGATGATATCCAAAATCGATGATGATAGGACTCTAGTGTCTCTCAGGTTCAATCATGAAGTGTTCATAAGCCAAGTAAATTTTGGATTCCAAGTCCTCGATTGAGTCAGATCCTTCCATAAGAAGGCGAATATGATCCCACATTTTTGTGCGGTCTTTTGAGCATCAACACTACGAAGAATTGGGTTTGGTAATCCTAAGAGGATGTATTCCATTGCAAGTTCATCGACTTCATAGTGTAGAAGTTACGTAGGTTTAAATCTGCTTGATAGCAATGTTGGTTTGTTCATCTCTTGGTGGAGCAGTTGGATCTCCTGCACAATGACAAGAGGCATCTCGAATGGACCTTCAAGATAACCTTCTTTAAGAACTTTCTATGTGGCTTCTTGGATCACAGAACCTAAAGAACCTTATCACCCATTGATCGTAATTTCTGGAGTGAGCATTGGAGGTCTATCAGTGATCGACTTCATGAATTGATTGTTGGTCGCTTAAGGCTTCAGCATCTTAGCAAACCAAGTGGGTTCCTTCATAGTGGTCCGTGATGGATGTTGATTGAAATCGGTTGTGTAGGGTTGAACTTGAAGGCTTGGTTGTGGTTGAACCATTTGTGGTTGTGGAATTGCACCAAGTTGTGGAGTATGTTCTTGATTAAATTGTTGTTGATAAATAGCTTGTTGTTGATTCTATTGTTGATGTTGTGGAGTTAATTGTTGTTGTTGTTGATGATTATAAGTGTGAGGAAATAGTTAGAGTATGGTGGTTGAGACATGATGATAAACTTGTGTGGTAAAGATGGATCTTTGTAGTCGAATGAACCTTTGTTGATGAAGTATCCTTAGGAGTAGAAAGACAAGAACCAAGTAGCACTTATGCGTAAAACACCAAAAGTTACGGCGTAACAATGAGGAGTTCTGGCGTAGGTTTTAGCTTTACGCGTAGTAGGGAAAACACTAAAGTTAAGCGTAGACAAAGTTAGGCGTGAAAGCGTGGCGTGGGATTACCTTATCGTGAGCCGTAGTTTACGCGTAAAGTGAATCTTATGCGTAGGAATTCTACGTGCTTATCTTATCGTAATTTTAGGGTTTTGCCTAAATGATCTTTTACACTTCACGGTGCAAAAGATATCCAAAGTCGACGTATTTTCGGACTTATCAAGTAAGAAAACACGGATTAAACCGAAAATTGAAGATCAAACCAAGGAACAATCTTCGCGTAATTTTAGGGTTTTGACACGCGTGGGATTACTCGTAATTTTGATTACGCCCAAATGTGTTTCTAAACCGGTTTTGTTATGGAATAGCTTCAATAGTACCAAAAGAACACAAAGTGTGAATTTTGATGTACCAAAACTGCTAAGCGGGTTCGCGTGAGCAACACCCACTGAACAAAACAAGCTTAAAAGCGTAAATCCAGCGTAAAGTTTGAAACTTTTGCCAAAACAAGTATTTTAACACCTCGAAACATTGAAAGTACAAGAATCTTGGATTAAAAGTGTAAAAATGAGTTTTAAGATGACCAAAGAATGCGTTATCTCTACGTAAGATTCAAAACCAAAACTTCAAAACAAGCGAGTATACCCAACTATTTGGCGATTGATACCTTTGTTAGGTCACTAGTTTTACAACACAAGCTTATAAGAGAAGAGATGAAGGCGGATGAACAAGTTATAAGCACACACACACGATATAATATGACCGGTTATGCAACAAGAGTGAATGAGAGAATAACTTGAACAACCAACCCTCGAATGAGGGTTTACAAGGATTTATATAGGCAAGGAGCTGAGGGCAACACTCCTCCTTCCCTATTCCTTATTGGGCTTGGATCAAGCATGGGCTTTACATAAGCTTGACCTTAAACAAACATAAAGGCCATAACAAAGCTACCTATTACATATGAAATATAAATACTTGAAATAATGTTTAGGAGTGATTCCAACAAAAAATTAATTAAAAAAATAGTACACACCAAAATTATTTCTTTGTATCAATCGGCCCATTATTCACTATATCAATTGATATTAGCTAACAACCCAAACTTTTTTAAACTATACTTGGCCCACTAATAATCTTAAGAGCTAATAACTGTTGCCCAATTTCTTATACCACAAAACACTAGCCTCACTTTTCATCATCTTAGCCACCAACCTTTTTTCTTTCAAAAATGATGCAGAGTCACTCACCTACCTTATTTATTCCAAATCTCATCTACCTTATGTCCTTATGCAACATACTACTCTTCTACATCCATTATTTTAACTTAATATAAAACCAGGAATCATCCTTGTGTCTCCAAGAAAAAAAAAGAAAAAAAAGAGGAAAACCCAAAAAAAAAACTGGAAAACACGAGCTACGGTTCCCACCTCGCGCCTTCCGGTTCGTTTTCGGAACCATTTCAATTTGGTGGTGATGGCGCCACACCAAAACGCAGTGGTGGTGTGGTTGTGGCGTTGTCGGTCGCGTTTTCCGACGGAAAAAGTTATAACGATCACCGGAAAAATTGTGGTCGCGGAAAAATTTGTGTCACGGAAAAATTGTGGTGTTGGGAAAATTGTGTAGCCTCTGCAACAATTTTTTATTTATGTATGATTAAATTGTACATTGTGATTAAATTGTTGTTTATTTTGGTGTAGGGGTGAATTAAATAGTGTATTAATTGACCACTTTAATAGTATTAATGTGGTGTTTTTAATATGTGCATTATAGTGTTGTACACTATGCTTATGTGCTTGTAAGTCCGAAAATTATGCTTTCAAGTGTTGTACATCATGCTTAATTAGTTGTAAAGTCGAAAGTCGAAAATTTAATAAGAGATTCATTTGTGCATTATAAGTAGTAGTGATGTTATTAAATTCCAACAAACAAAAGAACCAAGAAAGCCAACAAAAAAATGGAAAAACAACACCAAAAAATAAATGGCTAGACCTGAAATAACCCTAAAGAACTAAATTAAACACCTAAATAAACTAACACGTACACAACGCGTTGCATGCTCCTCAACCTACGGGATATTAGCACAGGTTTTGGCTTATGAGTTAAGTAACGAATCAAAACTTTTTATCATGGTATATGCGATCAATGTATATATAACTGAATACATATGTATCATTCTGAGTTTTCCCGGGGTTATGTACATAACTAGAAAAAGGATTTTAATATATCGGTAAAAGGCTAGCGACGTTATCCCATAAAAAACCCAGAATAAAAAGAGTGCTCAGAAACACTTAGCGACGAACCTTTCCTGACGGATTGAATGATTTCCGACGATAAAGTCTTGTAGGAAATCCGTCACAATAGAGTCAAACTTAGTGACTAAAAATCATCTGAAATTCAGCGACATACTTCCGAGACATCTTGTGACATACCTTTAGCGACGAAATTTTTTGCATGAATTCAGCGTTTTCCAACATATTTTCCAATCGATTCTGTTAGTTTAATGGACATAAAATAATATATGTGTGTTAGGATAATTATGATCGTGATGCTATTAAATATAATTGCAACAGATTTTATAAGGAAATTAACTCTCAAGTACTAGTGATGTCTTTCAAGCCTTGCGTTCAATGTAAATTGCTTATCCTATTTTCCTATGGTTTATCTTGTTGTGTTTAAGGGGTCTAATATTTCATCTGATCCCCGAAATCGCGTTTAAAGTGAAAATGTGAAACATGCCTTAAATATTCCCGTGGAATTAATATTTTCAAGGTAGATAATGTTTGGGTTAGTTGTGTTTCCAAACATATTAAAGAATGATTTTGCCTGAAAGTTAGAATGTGGTCGTGATAGGTTCTTTGATCACGTTGTGGGATCCTCTTATCATTAATCTTCATAGCTGATATAGTTATGTCTATATCCGTCGATGCATATTTTTCCAGCCTCCAATAGTTAGCCGAGGTGTTTTAAATAGCTGTTATTTCGGAAGAGAAAGAAAAGCTAACAAAAGGTCGCCCGTCTTGTCTTTAACACCAATGATCTTGACACGTGACAAAAGTGACGATTAAGATGAAGAAATATAATGAGTGAAATACAAATGTTAAATTATTATATAAGCAAACATATCAACTAGGAGGATATAGCAAAATGTACTCTTCTGGAAAATAACGTCACTCTCGTTTATATATTCGAAAGGACCAGACAACTAAATATACGAGAGGTTTTTGGACCGCATAAAGCATTTGAAGGTGTGGATCAGCTATGCAAATTTTGAAATTGGAACATGCTACAGTGAATTCAGCAGTTCGACATAAGTAAACATCAAATCTTTGTTGGTTTTATGGACATAAATTAGTAGTCGTGAGTTATAATCGAACTCGAGCATCGTGGGATTCACACTTTTACGATGTAATTAAAGTTTAATAATTAAATGTAAATGTTATATTTAGTTATTATTTACACGAAACGATAACGAATATTAAGTAATTAAACGTAATGGACTAACGGTTGTAAAATGTTAAAGGAAAGGACTAAATATGAAATTAGATATCAAGATGGTTCTAGAATCCCTATGGGGAATGATCCGATCGGTTGAGGGCTTTAGGAGTCCCAATCCTACCCTAACTTGGACTTTAAGTTTCTATAATTATAAATAAAAGGCTTAGGATCTTTGTTATTCACTCTTATACACATAACCTAAAACCTAAGCTTGTGGTTTTCTCTCTTTTAGTCCAAACGATCGTCCCTTAACCCTAAGGGCTCGATTACCTTGTTTTTCCTTAAGCAAAAGTTTTGTGTTTCATAAACTAGCATTTAATTTAATTCGTTATAGTACATGTATAAAAGAACGTAGTACTTATACGCTATTGTAAGTATCTTTGATTGGATTACAAAAACGATAAGGGGCAATTCTTATAATCCTTATAAACCCTAATTAGGGTTCATCTCAATTGCTAGTTTGAGAATTGATTCTTGTTTAGTTAGAATTAAAGGTACGCATACTTTTATGTTTAAGTTAATTAATTATTCATTATATGTTCCTATACGCTTCCGCATGTACACTTGATGTTTATTGTATTTAATTATGATTGTCATGTTATTAATATTCCAACAATCTTGTTATTGAGTGATTGCCATTGAGTAATGATTTTTGGTTTCATGAGGAAGTTAACTAATGGTTATAAATTTATTTAAAAAAAAAAAGCCTAATGGTTATGGTTTCTGCTATTTATTAACTCAACATGTCAGCACATATACAAGTATTCGAAATTGCAATCAAATGCTATAATACATAGTTTTTTAAGCTTGATGGAATAAAAGTAACTATGAAGAAGTCTATCATGGGAGTTCGTCTTAATTGAGCGTCGATTCTATCCGAAAACCATGTAGCGCATATGGATTATCGGTGATTTTTTTTTTCAATATTATTTGCTAGGGACAGAGGGCAATAAAAGTGAGATTCTGATCCACGTATTCGTCATTGTGAGTGTAATTTAAAACGCTCTATGTACATTGTTACGAATTAATACGTTTTCTTTTAGTTACAACGGAAGATATAGAATAGAAAAACATGCATACTTCAACTCCTCGCTATAGTAGACTCCTATAAACTCACCAGTTAGAAAGATCAGAGTACCCGTCTTAGAACGATATGGCAGAAAGGGCTTCTTTTAGTTACAACGGAAGATATAGAATAGAAAATATGTGTTTGTTTTTCTGATCATTTTTCTTGTCACTTAAATGAAATGGCTAGTGAGCCTGTGACCTAATAAATGCTCTGTTATACGTAACTTGTGACCAAATTTATTGGCTTAGCGAGTTAGTATAGTGAGCAAGTGATAAAAATAGTCGTCATGACCACCTCTAGTTTTGTCACTAGTTAGTGTCGATCTTTTGTATTTTATGTCAGATTTGTTGGACCTATATTGACAACCTAAATTTTGGTCACTAAACAGCTTTAATAACGAAATTTATGCTGTAACTAACCAAATAGTTTCGTCACTAAACTGAACCAGGTAGAGAACAATAATTCTACTGATAGTATGTACCATATGCTGAAATATTTAATGTGGAAATTTGGCTTCGGTTTTTTTTTGGATTCAGTTTATACGGGATTAAGTTGGCTGGGTTTGGCTTTTGGTTTTTTGAATTTTTGGTTGATAAAGTATGGACGTAAAAAAGGACATTGGAAACTATTCACTTATTTGTTATTTATTTTGTTTTCTAGTAAATGTGTAATAAATCGAAATAAATACTTGTAAAGGTAATTTTAACACCATATATATATATATATATATATATAGGAAGGGTTCTTTTCGAGCAAGAAAGGTCGAGAGCTGCGTAAGCAAGCGTCAACCAATCGATTTTTTGGATATTTAATTTTATCATTTAATTCAAAGGGCATAATAGTAAAAGTACATTTTTATTTTCTTTTGATTTTTAATAAAAACGTTTTTTTGTTCCTAAATTTTAGGGTTTTTTTTTTTTTTTTTTTGGAATTTTTTTTCATGATTTCAAAGCGTAAGATGCATATATGTTTTTCTCATATAAGTCAAGGTGTACATGTGTTTTTTAAATATGTGTTTTTCTTCAGAATGTAGTGTTCAATTCTTAAACCATTTAAATTTTTGAATAGTTTTTTTCAACATTTATGTTTTTAAAAGTATGGTGCGTATGTGTTTCACTTAAGAAGATAATTGCACATATGTTTTAGCGTGACAATTCTTTAATATTCAAAACCGAAATTCAATAACATAAACATTATACATATGTCTAAAAAATGCAAGTACAATATATCGATTATACATGTGCACTAATAATAATTAACGATAAGAGACTCTCGTGATCTTTGTATATACATGTATTCGCATTCGTCAATGTGCACACGTGTCTTTACATCTTTATCACAATCAAATTATCTTTAGAAGGTATATGTTTCTTTGAGACACGTGTGCACTTCCTATATTGGTCATTATCCTCATCTTTATCAAACATATTCAATAACGAAAACATAAAAATTGTTATTTATATCATAAACAACTAGCAAACATATATGAAAAATCTAAACACATGTGCAAACCCATTTCATTAATTTTGTATGTACCTTCAAACACATATGCACACTTTACCAATAGAATAATCCAAATGCAACTTGTATTAAATTACATACAAGTTGCTCAAATGCAAGTTTAATATTTGTTACAATAGACGCAATGCTCATAAATATTTGTGCTTACTTACCAATAGAATAATCCAAACAATCATAGTTGGATAACACACGTATTCCGGTCCAAACTCAGCGACGTAACACGACAATGTCAAACGCCCAATTTTTTGCCTTCTATAGTTCCAGCACCAGGACTACACAATAAATAGTATATTTGTTAACCAGGACAACTACGAATTAGGCCAAAACGAAATAGTATATTTGTTAACCAGGACAACTACAAATTAGTTCCAGCACCAGGACAACTACGAATTAGGCCAAAACAATTTAGTTATTTGTTAACCAACATTAAGCCGCGACACTAGTAAATCGAAACAAATTAACTACAACTGGACATGATGATAAGTCGACATCTATTAAGCAGATTCTCAAGTTTATGCATTTTATGTTTCTTGTTTTTTCTCTTGTTTATTAATCACGACCATAACAACAAAAACCAACAACAACACAATAATTAAAAATTTTGTTCGACATACATGAATCCGAGAATATCAAAATTAATCCAACAAAAATAAATATTAACTCAAGTCAACAAAATTATTTATTCTTACAAAATGGATAGTGGGTCGATGAGTGAGGAACCAAATCACCTTTCTTCAGCCACAACCCATCCTTCAAATCTTAATTTTTTCAGATCGAAACCCATCCTTCAAATCTTAATTTTTTCAGATCGAAACCCATATATCGAAACCCATATTTCGTTTTTCAGATCGAAACCCATATATCGAAACCCATCCTTCAAATCTTAATTTTTTCAGATCGAAACCCATATATCGAAAAAGGTTTTATCTTCTCAAATCTAAAGTTTTTTTAGATCGAAACCCATATTTCGTTTTTAGATCGAAAGCCAAAAAAATGAACAACAAAAACAGTTTGCTAAACGAATCTACTAATATAAAACTAGTTCATACCTTTGGTCCGGAACGTAAACCTCGATTTTGAAAGTCAAAGTTCAGATCAACGAATTAAAATACTAATCGATTTATAGAAAATCATGGATCGGTTGTGGCACTTTTTGTTTGAGAAATCATGAAGGTAACTAGGAAAATAGGAAGCCACAAATGAAAGAGGGTATGCAGTGAGGAAACGGTTTTTAAGGAATTTGACCTATTTTTATGGAAGATTAAATTCCAACTTTGCCCCTAATTTAATTTTTTCATCCAAATTGAGCTATATATATTTACTAAAATGCCATTTTGCATTAACAAGTTGTACATTATGTATTATTAGGAGTACACAGCTGGTTCTCGCAGTTCTCGACCTTTTACGGTTACGAAAATAACCTTACACTATATATATATATATATATATATATATATATGACATTTACAAGTAAAACTTTAGTCTTATATGACACTTTGGGTCTTCTTCCTTACATTCTTCAATCCGAATCGATACACCAACCGCGAGATCACGGGGTGTGTCCGGGAGCATTGGGGTCTTCCTTCCTCTTTTGATTCCTGATCCTTTCAGATGGTCCCCTAAGTCCTCTCTTTCTAATTAGTCCTACTCGTAAGCTTCCTACGCATAACATCCTACTCGTAACCATATCCTACTCGTAACCATATCCTACTCGTAACTTCTTTCTAAGATCCTACGCCTAAGTTTCTACTCGTAACTTGTGTTTCTACGCCTAAGCTCTTTCTACGCCTAAGCTCTTTCTACGCATAAGTTAAAAAAAAAAAAAAAAAAAAAAAAATTCAAATTTTTGAGGAGACTAAACGCTCAATTTTTACGCGAGATTCAAATTTTGGTTTAACTGTGAAAATTTTGGTCAAAAATTCAAATTTTGGGCCTAAATTCAAATTTTTCGGTCAAATTTGGCGTCAAAATTGTCATAACTCAAATTTTCATACACCCTTAGAATTGATTTTATAGTGAATTTCAAATTTTGGCGAAATTTTTAAGAACCAAGTTTACGAGTCGACCTTGGATAAACCTCAACCGACCATAACTTATCAAACACAACTCCTTTATCGTTGAATCGATCCTACATCAACTTTATCGATCATACCTTCATCAATGGCAACTCAACAAGACATTCATGCGGTAGGTCTGAAAACCGACCTCCTATGTTGGCAAAAGGTGGTTATCTTCAATGGACAAGTCGAATGCTTCGTTACATAAAGACCAAACCTAATGGCAAACTCATGATTAAATCCATTCGGGATGGACCCTTCCACCTCGACAAGTTAATGTACCGAAATCACGATGCAACACCTCCCACCGCACCATCTTCTCGTCTTCAATACGAATCAATATACACGCAGAGGATCGAAACAAGTCGAAGCGGATGACATGGCAATTCATATTATCCAACCGGGTTTACCAATAGACATCTTTCTGCGGTGGCAGTTGTGAACCGCTTTCGATATGTGGGAACGTGTTAGACGACTTTGTCATGGAATGTAAATTGGTCATCAAGACATGGAGAACAAGTTGCTAATCGAATGGGAAAAGTTCACATCTACACCGGGAGAATCCATTGAATCCTACTATGGAAGGTTTGCACTTTGATGAATGAGCTTATCGAAACAAGTTGGCACCCGTAACAATCGCTCAAAACATCAAGTTCTCGAATAATCTTCCGGAAGAATGGGGACGATATGTCACTATTGTCAACCAAACAAAAGACCTTCATCGGTGAACTTTGATCAACCGAATGATTTTCTGAAACAAAACCAAGTCAAGCGAATGAAGTCGCAAGAAAGATTAGCAAAGAATCATGATTCATTGGCACTCATTGCAAAGACTCAAAATTCATTGAATACACAACAACAAGCTTCATCATCTTCCAACAACAACAACTTGCAAGAATACATTCCACAACCTCAATAACAATTCTATCCACAAGAACAACAAGTCATTCAACAACCGTATCCACAATACCGGGAACAAGGAATCACCGACCGTCGGTGCAGAAACAACCTTGCAACATGTATTTTCTTTATTGGATAAAGCATTTAGCGATCGCATGGGTAATCAGCGGTTCCGTATCGGTAATCAGTTGGGTCGAATGTTGGAAATCGATGGGATGTAATGTTGGGAATAGAGCAGTGGTAATCGAATGGCAATGTTGCGCTCAAATCATTGGAATTATGGAGATGGACATCAAGGGGTCGGACAGAATCGAATATGGGATATCAAAATGGGAATAACTGCTTTATGACTTGCTCGAATGCTACCTCCGAACCTCAAAGACAAGATTCAGGATCTAGTGTCATACCAATGACAAAGCTTGAAAAGATCCAAGACATGTTGATGTTGGCGAGAAAAAGAAGAGTTGGGAATTGAGTTGATTCGAGGAAATCAAATTCGTGTACCCAAATGGAAGATAAAGCAAACGATAATGCAACCTCCAACCATACAATCAATCAACAGACGCAACATCAAGCGGTACTTATGACACAACCCGGTCTTCGACACATATTCACTCAATGAGGTACCAAATTGTTTACTCATGAGAAGTTACATTCGTGTCTCCGAACCTTATTATGACACATATGTGGGAGCAAGTTAATAGCAATGTTAACTCGAAACTCCATATATGGATCCTAATGGAGGTCAAGTGATCGATGAATGGTGCTAATGATGAGGAAACTCGTGCTTATTTTGAATCATTAATCAATCAATGTGGCATTGAAGTTGAGAAAGTTAGAACGGTCAATCGCGGGTTAAGGCCGCGAATGCCAAATTGACCACCGAGCTTGAGAGTTACAAGGAGCACGCCAAAGCCTTTGAATTTCATACAAACAAACTTTCGAATTAGAAATTGGTTATCGAGATTCATTTTAAGAGAAAAAATTGCAACTCAAATACGATACACTTGATGTGAATCAATTTGAAAATCAAATCTTTAAACAAGGAAATTTCGATCTAAATGACCAACTTTCTAAACAAAAGCATCTGCTTTTCGATCTTGAAAAGAAAAGAAACAGTTGATTGTCGATTTTTCAAAACGAGAAGATTCTCTTCTTGATGAAATTCTTGATAAAACGGAAAAATCAAAACATTGGACAATTTGCTTCTTTACAACGGGTCATTCACTAAATCAAACAAGATGCTTTCTAACCAAGTAAATCCACGTTTTCATACTTCACATAAGATGGCACTTGGTAATGACCCTTCTTCGTTTCTCAAGAAAGCTCGTAAATCTCGGAATGTGTTGCACAATGGAAAACCTTGCATGAACCCATAATTGTGCATGATTCTGTTGAAACGTTGGAACTATCTCGAGGAGAGTAGATCAAAATGAAACAAAACATCCGAATCAAACCTATTGATTATAATAAATGGAACCAAATTAATGGTATTTCGTTTGTTTCTCAATCAACGTTTTCCACCAAACCAAGTGTTTCAAACAAAGTGTCAACACCGGCCCAAAACCGTTTCAAAACCGGTTGTTGTCTCCAAATCTCTTTCGAACATTGAACAAATGTCTTCAAACAATCCTTTTAACACAAGTGATGCGAGAAGTATTTTGAAAATGTGAAAACTAGAATTGCGGATCTTCAAGAGATCATAAAACTAAAACCAATATTACAATGAACATATGGTTTAACGGCTTTGATATTGAATGAAAAAGTTTTTGAAACTCAAATTGCCCTCGGTGAATAACATCAACTCAAGGGTAATTCATTTTGAATAAGCCTTTTGAAAGAAACAATGACTTTGTCAAGGACCATAAATCCACGTAAAGCAAGCTAATGAAAGTGTTGAACACATCAACGTTTTGGAAAATTTAAATGATTCTCTTCAAGATGTTCGACTCATCGATATTATGTCCATCATTTTGCAAACATATTCTGCTGAAGATCATGAAAGACTCGGGATGAGACCTCCGCAATTGTTTCAAAATATGAAAATGCTCTTGCAAAACTTGAAAAGAAAACGTTTCTATTTTAAACAACTTGATCGAAAATCGAGGAATGCAAGTATGACAAAGCGTCAGATGCGCGCCTACAAGGACATGCAAGAGCAAAATGATCTTTTGAGGGCTCGGTGGATGTCTTAAAGGAAAGGTCATGGATACTAAGTTTGGAAAACCATTGACCGAGGAGAAGGTAAATGTTCCCAAACCGTTTTCAAACCAAAATGTCTATTTCTATGCCTCCTCCAAAAGTCAACGAGAAACATGATTTGTCAAAAGCAGTACCCTCCAGACTTTGCCTATTAAAAGAGAATTGTTAAAGGTTTTGAAAAGAGAAAGCGGTTTTGAAAAACCAAAAGTGATTACACACAGCATTTCTAGGAATCATACAAGGAATGTGACCAAAATCCAGTTTAAAGAATCTGTTGGTTCTAACAACATGGTCAACAATCAATATCTAGAAGAAGCTAGGAAAAAGGCACAAACTCGAAAAGACGGAATTCTAGGTGCAACATCTAGGTCTTGAATTCTACAAGATGTCAAGGCACCGCTAGTAGTAGTAAACCATTACCTAGGAACACTCTTCAAAAGACTAGGGATTGGCTTGCATCTAAGAGTAGTTGCTAAAAGAAAATGCTATGCCCTTAGAAAATAACACTAGGAATTCTAAGTCTTTTTAGAACAAGAATCAATTTCAAAAGACCAGTAGTGACAAAGTTAAAGTCATTGTTTTAAACAAGAATATTGAATTTATACGTACTACATGTAAAAATGTGTCTTTTCAACTAATCATGAGGCATGTGCCTTACAATATCTCAAGAAAGATAATTTCGTGCCAAGGCACAATCCACTAGGACACCAAATAGAAACAAGCCCGTTGATAAAATGTCAAACAAAAAGAAACCTAATAGGTGGATCTCTTGGGACGTAGTTTTTCAAAATGAGTCTTCCACGCATCGATAAGAAAACAACTCCTAGATCTTACCTTAGGTGGATTCCACGGCAAAGTTTTCAACTCGATGGGTCTTAGATGGATTCCTACGGAAAGATTTTGATACTTGCTCCAACACGATAATAGTGAAACTCGTCGGGATAAGGAAGTAGAAACCACTACAACCGTTGATAGTAATCACCCTCGCCGTGAGGAAACATGTACTTCTAACATCGTTATTTGTGAAAACTCTTCTTCTTTGGTTGCGGGTGAATCAAATATCTGAACCCACTCATCGAGAGGGTTCAATTACGTAAACTCGTCTTCATCATTCTCTCATCTTCTATCTTTGATTTTCCATTTCTTTTATAAAACCATCAAAAGCAAAACACAAAATAGAAAAATTTTCAAAAATACAAAAACATTAGAAAAATCTAAAATCAAAAATATTCTTCTCACGACATGTCTCTCAGTATAATCGATATTCATATGTATCTAGAAATGTCATTCAACAATAATACGAGCATGTCTGGATGTTGAGCGAGAGTTCTTTAATTTGTTTTCTAAAACATGTCGTTTCTCAAAATTTCTTCAATAATGGCTTCGTATACTTGATGCAAACCCGGACTTCAAAATAATGGCTTTCGAACACATCGATTCGGGACCAGCGCTTTAAAGAAAGGAAAGTGCTTATCAAAATCAAAGGTTTTAAATATTTTTCAAGCGCTTTTCCTAAAATCATAATGGCTTGTAAGTATTTCCACTTGCAACCCGATCTTTAAAGAAAGGAAAGTGCTACGCAAAATCGATTTTCATAAATATCGAGCACTTATCCTAAAACAAATGAAGATAATTTTTCTCTAAATATCTTCAAAAGATTTTTAAAATCTTCATCTTGCGTACCATTGATTCGAAAGTTTTCAAAAAGATTTTTCAAAATCTCTCACATTTGGTACCAAGATAACTCCCTCTAAACCCTTAATTGATTCTAAATTTTCTGTATGAAAAATGTGCTTTCTTTAAGGGGGAGTATAAAACAAAATTGTTCCAAAATTCATGCTGAATCAGTTTCTCTCCAAAATGTTTTTCGAAAAACATATCTTTTAATCATTTTGTTTCAAAAACATCATAGATATGCTATTTTTGAGGGGGAGAAACATGATTAAAAGGTGATCAAAAATGTTTTATGATCGGTGTTTGAATCTCAAAATGAGATCGACTCAGATGAAACCAATGAATTGACGAGGAATCATGTACCATCTCGAGAAACTTTCTATGACTTGACCAGGACGGGTAATAATTTCAAGCTAGTTCTCTAGTGATGTAAACGTGTCTCGAATCGGTCTTGTTCATTTAAAGTCGATCAATTCAAAAGTGCAAACTCTACCCTCTATGCGATTTACATCAAAACTTATGAGCACATGTGAGAGGGAGTGTTTACGAAAATATAAAACTCACGAAGTGTTTCAAACATGTTTTCTATCATAAACACTCGAGAGATTTTCCGAAAATGGTTTTATGGCAACAATAGGACGGTCATGGAGTTATAAGGTGACTAAGGATAGGAAATTAGTCCTATGATCCGCCAGAGCCGGAGGATCTACCCAAGGACATCACCAATAGTTTAGAACTAGAAGTCCTTATGTATGATTGAAAAAGGAGTAATGTGAGAAAGGAGAAGGAAGGGTTGAAGAATTAAAAGAAAAGCAAAAGAAAGGGTGAAAAAGCGACCCTCCATATTCAACCTTAGGGCGTAAACCGGGTTCAATTCATACACTCTTGGTTGTCACTAGATGACACTTGGTATTGAAGACAAAGGCGTCATGGACCCGGTGACGTACTCGCACTAAACCTTCTAGCCACTCAATTCCTCTCAAAGGATTTGTTTCATTCTCATGGGAACCTACATAATCTATTGACTTTCTCTTAGAGATCGTTGGTATTGAAGAAGGAGACCTCTCCCTAGTCTCCGCTCGGAAAACCAAAATGCACTTATTGAGTCTAGAGCCACGAGATTCATCAAAAGATCTCATAGGAATACTTGACATGACATCGCTTGTTGTTCATCAATAAGGACACAAGTGATATATTCTAGAGTCCTACGAGATCTTAGCAATCGCCGAACATTTATGAGGAGTTACAACTGTAATCTTCAATGATTGAATGGAAATTCTGCCGTGGTCAACATCAAACAATACACGACAAGCGGTCGCCGGTAATTCCGTGGATTACGCTTAGTGTGTCTCAAACGGTCTCGATCGTGGGGTGATGCTTGATTGTACCTCGGCGACTCATCCGAATGTAGATGTACTTTGGTATATCGCGTTATCTCACTTGGGACTCGGTTCAGAGCGGCCTCTGTGAAATTAGAGGCGTGTTTTCACACTATCTTTGTTAACACCCTCGAAATTCAAACTTGTAAGTCGGAATCCGCTTATTACTAACCTGTTTTATGTTTTCTTCTTATGGAAGCTCGGGAGCGGATGGATCGTGCGGACTTGCCACATGCTCATACCAACAACACATGAAAGTTCTCATCATAATCAAGGAGATGATTCTTCGTCAATGTCAAAGAATCTACAAAGTTTAAAGACTCGAACTACATCATTGGTAACCAAAAGACAAATAGAAGTGTGAGCATGGTGGAGAAAGGCGTGGAGACACCTAACCAACGAAGTTGACAACGGCGAACAACCACATTATCCGATCACAAAGCATGAAGGAACAAAGAATCAAGACTATTCTATATCTACACGCAAAGTCCTAGCTCGAGGAAAGTAGAGACCTAATCAAGTGGAGCATCGTTTGAATGACCACCCGCAGGGAGATTGTTAGCCTTAATAGTTTTATTAAAAGTGATGGTCATTCACGATTAGGAACTTTGTAACGTGTGTTAGATATCGTGATATAATAGTCAACGGGCTCGTGGACTGGGCTAAGCTAATTGGTTAAATGTTAAGGTATGCTAAGCCTTGTATAAGCTTAAGCATCCCAAGCCCATGTCCAACCCACGAAAAGCCCAAGCAAAGCCTTTTAGGGTTTTAAGCCTCTTGTACTATAAATACCCTCAAATGGTCATTTGAGGGGTGTGCTTTAAGTGTGTGTGTGTGTGTTTTTCTTTATTGAATATACAACATCTTGTGTTTATCTTGTCTCACATCATACACGAATTTAACATCAAGTCACCATCTTTCTCATCTTATTTCTAAGCTTTGTTTGTGTTTGTTTCACGTGGTTATACTTGTATACGTGTTGGGTTTGCTTGGTAAAGTGATAAGGCTGATAAAACTAAGGTCCTACACCAAGTCTTGCTAGTTCTAGATCCTTTTGATGATATTGTCTGTTGTCCTCTCTTTTTGCAGTTTCTTCTACTTCAGTTATCTCAACAAGCCTCATAATTTCTGCATCGGTAATATCTGCATCCTGTCTCTGTCAATAGAAATAGATTTCAGGATTATAAGATTTCAGATTTATAAGATTTTGTTAGAGTCAAGGCTTATACCTGTTGTTCCACACTTTGTAGTAGACCAGTGAAGCTTTGATTAGCATTTGAATCTGCAAATTCAGGATTTGAAAGAGGTGGATCTGAAACACTTGGATATGAACTTGGAATTGGTATTTCATCTGGATCTGCATCATGTGGATCTGCATCATGTGGATCAGTATCATGTGGATCTGCAACATGTGGATCTGCATCATGTGGATCTCCATCATGTGGATCTAAACTTGGACCAGAGCAATCATTGGGTGGGTTGAATGGCTGATAGGGAGCATTTTTGGGTTTCCTACCAGGTTTCCTTTTTTCTTTCACTGGTTTTGGCCTTGTTTGATTGTAACATCTTGCTTTGTTATGCCCTTTCTCCCAGCAGTTTGTACAAGTCATCATTCTACCATGCCTAGAAACCTCATTGATAGCCTCAGTTGGATGTTTAATCCTTTTATTTCTAGGCCTACCTGACATGACCCTTTTCTTGGGGGGTAAGGGTGGCATATGATCAGTCTTTGGCCAAATTGAACTACCACCAACTGTCCTAATAAAGTGACTGTATGTGTCAACCCACATCTGTTTTTTATAATAGCTAGAAGCACCAATAGAAGGATCTTGATTAACATAACAATGTCGACAGCTGCATGCACACATGGGATGCCAGATAAATCCCACCACTTACAAGTACATGACTTAGCCTTCAAGTTAACACCATATGCATGATCGCTTTTCTAACCTCAAATTCACGAAATCCACTGGAAAAACTTCCAAAACCTTTGGTGATCTCTAAGTTTCTATTTATTTTCTAATGGCAGGACAACCACTATCATTTAACCTTGTAGCCTTTTCATTCATAGCAACTATTCTTTGCATCAAGTAAACCCTAATTTCTTCTAGCATAGTAATTAAAGGTTTGCATCTAAGTGTTGCTAGGGCACTATGGTATGCTTCTGAGATACCATTCTCAAAGGCATCACAAGTCCTATCCATTTGAAAATTATCCCTACACCAAGTCTTAGGGTCTCTTTCTAGTAACCATTTTTCTGCCTCAGGATCAATGTTTTTTATAAGTTCCATTTTTTTTGAATAGTACCTCTAAAGTAGATGAAGCAGCACCCCAAAACAAGGACTTGTAGTGCAATCCATTCCATTTCTTTTTGAAATTAGCATAGATGTGCCTTGCACACAGTCTATGTTCAACATGTGGTAGGAATTCTTTAATAGCCTGAATTAGACCCTGTAACATGGGAGTTGATAGGAGTTAGTACTAGCGGTGGATAGATAGTACTAGCAGTGGTTAAATAGTATTTACCTTATGACCATCTGAAATGATTGTCAAGTATAAACCAACTACAAGATTAAAGTCTTCAGACAAGTGATTCACAAACTAGCTCCAATTCTCATTGTTTTCAATGCTTACCACTGCCCAAGCCATGGGAAACATTTGGTTGTTAGCATCTCTTCCCATGGCTGTTAACAACTCACCTCTGTAAGTGGATCTCAAAAAGCAACCATCCAAACCAATAACTCTTCTACATCCTCCTCATCCATCTTTCATAGCTATGGAATAAAACAATGTTAGACTACAATCAATGTTAGAATACAAGTGTTAAACAAGTATTATATTTGTAAAACCTTTTACCTTTGAAGCATACATATATTCCTTTGAATTGAGTTTTTCCACCATCCAAAGTGTCCACATCTAAGTGCACTGAAGAACCAGGATTGGTTACCAAGACTTGTTCTCTGTAATCCCAGAGCTTTCCATAGTGATCTAGCAGACCTCCTTCATGATCATAAACTGCCCTCTGCTTTTCCCTCTTACACATTCCAACACTTACATTAATAAAAAACTTTTGCTTAACATCTATTTGCATCTGCCTATAACTAATAGTTGGATTCCTCATAACCTCCAATGCAAACTGTTTAGCTAGTCACTTGTAAGTAACCAATGACCCAAGATCAAAATTCCCTGAGCATGAGTGCTTAGGAATCAATGTTTTGATTTGGAAAGTTGTCTCACCTTGCATCCATCATGCCCATAATTTAAATGAACAACCGTTCTGTGAACTGTTACTTGAATCAATTGTCTTAGACTTGGACTTAGACTTAGGTGAATCAATAAGAATAGCCTTAGACTTAGACTTAGACTTAGACTTACACTTAGACTTACTTGTGTCCTCATCCACCTTCTGTTTACCTCTCTGGCTAGAACACCTACCCTCTTTCACATCTCTTCCACTCTATAGTCATTCCTTCTATACCATAACTGATAACCATGGGCAACCCCATAGTTAATCAAACACTCTTTCAGCTGCTTTAGGTGTTCAAATCTCATACCCAATAATGGTTTCATCTCATTCCATGGTATATTAGGATAAAAAATAGGATATGAAAACCCCTCTATCACCTTATATATGTCATCAATCTCTCTTTGCTCTGCTTCATCTTCCTGTGCATTAACTGAAGAGCTTGTACCTAAATTGGGTCTAGCATCATCTTTAATGAACTTACCATCAACAAGCTTACTTAGAAAACTATCCTTAATGTCTATCTTTGGAATAACCACATCATCTTCACCTACATGTTTTGGACCTACATATTCTGATATATTTTCAAAATCAATTTCATTATCACATTCATCATCTTCATCTACCTCAGCACTAGCATCTACAATTCTACACTCTCTGCTATAACATCATATCCATGATGTTCAACATATAGTTCTACCTTGCATCCATTATCAAAAGCTAATTTGATACAATTTGCTAACTCACTATCATTCCTTAAATATTTCAAATGTTTACCCGACTCTTGTTTAGAGCACGAGTACATACCTTCAACAGAAACATCTGACACTCTTTGACAATATTTAATGACATCGCATGGTTGCATTTACCCAAATCAGCATTCTCTACAACATCAACATCGCCATCGCTGTAGGACAAGGGATCGTAGATAAATGTACCTTCGTGATGAATAACAAGGGATATCTTCTTCATGGTTTATGTCAATTTTGTGATTATGATGATTACATAATTAGGGTTTATGTGAATTGGTGGGAAAATTGAAGCGTTTTTGGTAAAGTGATAACTGGGGAAGGGTTTTTAACGTTTCTCTGTCTTATTGGTAACCCACGTGTATACGGTTAAAAAAAAAAGAAAAAGAAAAAAATTCCACGTAAGTTACTTGGCATTTACTTGGCTAGCCACATATGAACTTTGTGACCATATTGACATACAAAAAAAGTACACTATATATCCAGGTAAGGAAAAAGACATCGCATTATACTCGAGACATTTGAAAAGACGCCGCTATTTAATGGCTTAACCCCTGTTCAAATGAATAAATAATTTTAATAAAGCAAAGATAAAAAAGCTTAAAAGAGCAACCTTATAATAACATACACATTTTACTCCATAGCCTTTTGTTTTAACTTGGACTCTAAACTGATTTACTATTTCTTTTTGGTATTTGTCTCAACATAAATGCAGAATCATAACATTCAGTTAAGATGTCGATTATAAAACAAAACATCCTAGTCTACTGAAGCAAATTAAGAAGGAAAAAAAAAACGAAAACTAACCTTTTGATTAAATTGGATTAGATATTTGGAATGAAGCAAAATCTGCAAAACCAACTTACACAAAAACGTATAATTTGCGACAATTGTTGACTCCTGCATTGCACAAAACATAATAAAGCATCAAAGTGAAGTTAGACAAAAAGCAACCAATAATCTTTAACTTTGTGCGTAAAAGACCATTAGTAACTTATTGCTAAACCTTTTATTCGTTTTTAATGTTGTCCATTGAGCATTCAACTATCCCTTTTTATTGTGTTAAAAAAACTATCACTTTTTATTCATGCATTTATCAAAATAGCAACATCAGGATGTCGAGACATGTAAATGTTAAAAATGCTAGTTACTCTAAAATAAATAGATACTTAGTTTCATCCAAAGACTCAAAGTAAACTGATTATTATATGCTTACCTTTGGTTCTTTAATCAAATCGACAACAAAATTCGTCATGACGTGAATCTGTTCCCTCATTTCTTCTTTATCGACAATGTTTCAAGGATCCACTTTTATTCGCAATACTCACCTCCAAACATGAAAAGGAACCACAAAGCATATCTCACACTCCTTTGATATTATGAATACCTCCTGGCATAAAATGAAATTTTTTAAAAAGATGAAATTTTATATGCCCATAAAAAAACACTCGTATCTTTTTGTTATTTTATTTTACTTTGAATGCTTTTCTCAAATGATCTAACCATTATGGATGTAGCATAACCAATGAAAACACAAATAACTTTTATTAGTTTAATCTCTTGCAAACCACACAAACACAAAGTTGAAAATAGAGTCAACTCGAGTGGTATGAAAAATTCCTACCGAGTTGCATATAATGTAATACTGCATTAGATGGCATAGTTTCTCGTATATGATTTGGAATTTCAAACGTACTGCCCGAAATTCAAATTGAGGCTATAGAATAACATCATTTTACTATAAATTTTAGTAAGGAATATCTTTTAACTTGGAATGAATTGTTAATAACTTTTGAAATAGAGTAGAATTGTTAAATAAAGACAACGTAAATATTATTTCCTTCCAAAAGTATAAAGCGGTGTTTGACTAATAATATCTTCTATAAATGGGTTCTAAACCTTCTGTTTATATAAAGCATACCAGAATTAGGACTATAGAGTTTGGAATGTTACAATTTTCAATTTAGTGACATTTTTTTTTTGAATTAATGCTTCACAAAAATCGGATGAAACCTACATGCTTCAAAAAGCTTTTGTGGACATGTGTCACAACCTTAGGCCAAGATATATTTGGAAAAAATTGATGAAAAAAGAGGTAAAAAACTTTGTTTTATTAGTTAAAATAGATAGATAGGGTGAATTGCATATATATATATATATATATATATCCCTTCAAAGACTAAAAACGTATATCAATGTTAAACTCAAAATTGCATATATGTCATTTCTTAGCCTTAAAAATGTCATATCTAAATAATTATTTGTTATATAAACTAAACCACAAATAAACATATAACTGTATTTTAATGTAAAATGTCTATTATACCGTTGGTATTACTTTACATGACTCATCATTATCTCACATAAACCCGCACAACCTTTTTTTTTTTTCCGACATTCATCATCTTCTACGACCCTAAATCCAAAACCTAGTTAGTCACACTTGATGTTTATAATTAATAATTTGATTCCTACTCGTTGATTTTGATTATAGTTTATAACCCACTAAATCTTATGCAAGATACATCCATTGATATTTTTTTAGCAATAAAATTTATGATCTCTTGATAGTTCTCACCGAAAAATGAAGACAATACGTCACTGGTATTTTGGTGTATTTTGTTTGTTTAAATGCTACAGTAAAACATATGAATCAAATGTCAATCTATCTGTTCATTCTGTTAGTTTAAATGTTAAACTCTTGTTATTTTAATGTATTTACAATAAGTTTGTCATTTTTATACACTTCTCCTTTATTTGATTTTGGGTTAATTATGTTGTAGCCTAGTCACTTAACAATAGTACATCATGCTAGCTACTATATTTGGGCATCAACTTCATGTGCCTCGTGTCAAAATGGGTAAGTACTATAGCATGTTTTGTGTTTTGTTGTAAGGTTTAAAGGTTTATAAATGAGGATATAAATGTAAGAGTAAACTACACCATTCGTCGCAGTAGTATCGTTGACCATCAGTTCGCCCTTAACCAAAAAAAAATTGCACCGTTAGTCCTTAATCTGAAAGCGTTACTCGTCGTTGGTCCTCACCCTAACCGTGAGTAATGTACGCTATGTTCTATTTAAGTCGACGGTATATTTTTCTTTTCCCACCACAAACCCTCAACAACAAATACCTGCATCTTTCTTCAAGAAGAAAAAAAAAACCAATCATTGGTCTCATTAACCATTCTAATTTGGTCTAATCTTCATCTCATATTAGCCTCCATCTGATATTAGGTGCCTTACATTTTTTTAATTCTTTCTCCATCTACAACATTCCACCAATACTTAGTTTATTTTTCACGATCCGAAACCACCTGACACCCATTTGATTGACGACCACTCATATTAGTCTCCATCGTTGTGATGTCCCCGTGATTAGATCTATTTACGCTACCACTAATCAAACCCATCCCGTGATCGGATCCGGATTTGTTATATGATTGGTTTCGACTTGTAATAACAAGCGATGTGGTATCAATTTTCTAATGAACCGGTCGGATGATACACCCGTATTGAACCTAACCACGAATCGTTATCCCGCCAAATTAAGGTAAAATACAAAGCGAAGTTTCATTTTTCCGGCGAGGCTTCGTTATTCCGGTGGCGTGTCATAAAACTATCATTTATTAGGAAAGGCTTTATCCCAATTTTAGATCGGTTGTTTTTGTGTTTTTTGGTCCAAACGTTAGAATTCCTCCATGGTCGCTATGTGGATTCGGTTTGAGACATCAAAATGGGTTATAGATTTTGTTAGCTTAGTTTTGGGTAATTTTTCTTTTAGGATTTTTTTTTCTTTCTTTGATTTTTAAAAATGCTGAACAGGTTGGATTTTTATTAATAGAGTAAACTAGTGTTTCTTTGAAACGAGTTTGGGTCTTGATTTTTTAAAGATAAGATCTTTGTTCTTGGTTGCTTTGTTATATTCGGTGTGAGTGGGTGGTGGCGCTTGGGCGTGGCGGAGGATGGTGGGAAAGGCTGCCGGCCGTGTCTTTGCTTAAGCGGAGGAGGGTGAGAAGTATTTTAGTGTTGCAACATCAAATACTAATAAGAGTGAAGATGAAGTGTGAAAAGACAAATATACCCTCCACTTAAAAAGACTTAACGCCCGTTAGTCACACCAGTTAGGGTGAGGGACCAACGCTGAGTAATTTTTTTGGTCAAAGGACCAACGGTGCAATTTTTTTTGTCAAATGATGAAACTTGATGGTCAACGTATACCACAAGGACGAATGGTGTAGTTTACTCTAAATGTAAATATAATAAGGAATGATAACAAGGGTATATACTACACATTTTACATTAAGATTATAGTCATCATGTACTTTTGTGGTTTTAATTATATAAAAAATAATTATTTGAAAATATATGATATTTTTAAAGTTTTAAAAGAATATATATGCAATTTGGTGTTTTAGTTAAACATATATGCAATTTTTAGCCTTTAAAAAAAATATATACAATTCTCCCTGTTATATAAGTTCAAGTGCATAATAATATGTGGGGAATAAATCAATATCTCCTGCATTGTGGGATAATGAAATCTTAGAGCAAGGGGTATGGGAGGTGCCAGTTTTCGCCATTTCCTACGTGGCTACTCGCCACAATTTTTTGTCCATCGCCACGATACCAGCTTGCCTCGCCAGTTTGCATTTCGCCGGGGGAACAACGAAGAAAAGGACAAAACACATATCCGTTGCAATTCACTATTAGTTTAACGGCATGATTTAAAAAAAAAAAAAAAAAAAAAAAAAAAAACACTTTCCCCACTCTTTATAAATAATACCCAATTTTTATACAATCTATCACATTCTTTTCTTTCATTCACACATCTCTTTCAACTCTTTACATCAAAATAAACATGGTCGGTTCAAATTCGGATTCCGATCTTGGCGATTCGGCGATATCAAGATGATATTGAAAGTTGCTGTTATGAGCAATCGTTGCAAGAAGATGAAGCCGAAAGTTCACGCACTGTAATTACATCTTCCGCGACCGTGAAATTGTCGAAAACCGTCTTATATCGGACTATTTTCCGATAATCCAAAGTATCCAGTACTATTTCAGCGCCGATTTCAGATGAGCCGTAGACTATTCTTACAAATAGTACAAGGTATCGAAAATCATATTCAAACTGCTGATCCTCTTCCACCGCATTTTGATTTCTTTAGAGTCCAATTCGATGCGCGTGTGGTGTAATGAGTATGAGTGTAATTATGAAATGCACATCCGCTTTACGCCAATTGGCCCCAGACCGCACCCGATGCATTTGATGAATATTTGCAAATGGGATCACACACTGCGCGTGATTGTCAGATAATTTTACTATGTGTGTAATTGAGTTGTTTATGCCCGAGTTTTAAGAAAGCCTAGTTTAGTTGACATTCAAAATATATATAACGCATATAACACGGTCCATGGGTTCAAGGGAATGCTTGGGAGCATTGATTGTATGCTTCGGAATGGAAAAATTGTCGCTGAGTGCAAGGGCAATTTCATAGAGTGATAAAAATATCCAACTATTATGCTTGAAATTTGTTGCATCATACGATTTATGGATTTGGCATACATTTTTGGGGTAGCGGGTGCTAATAATGATTTAACTGCTTTGAATCATTCACCGTTATTCGACGACCTTCTTGATGACATCGCCCCAAGGTTCCGTTTCAAGTAAGCGGTGCAACCTTTCAACACGGGTATTACTAGCCGACGGGATTTACCCCAATGTGGTCATCTTTTGTCAAATCATTCTCATTGCATATTCGGAGAAAATGCCTTGTTTAAACAAAACAAGAAAGTGCTCGCGAAAGGCGTTGAAAGAGCTTTCGGGTCCCGCAAAGACGTTGGCATATTATAAGCCAACCCAAGCGTGTTTGACTATCAACAAACTAAGAAGAGTATGCGCCGCATCATATCGCATAATACGATTTTGAAAGATCAAAAGTTTGAGGTATCCGAAATGAATGAAATTTATGTTTGTCCATGAGCAAATATACAACGGACATGGATTGACGATGCGATATACAACGAAGAATGCCAAAGAACTGCGTGATAAAGCAACGCACGCAAGACTTCAACGAAATATCGTTGAGCGATGTTTGCAACTTCATCAAAGAACAACAACATTAATTTAAATTTCGTATGTTTTTATTTCGAATGTATTTTAAATTTCGTATGTTTTTTATTCACGCTTAGTGTATGTTTTATGTTGTGTTTTTATTTTAAATGAATGAATGAATTTAGTTGTCTTGGAAAATATGGAAAATAAATAAAACGATAGTGGGTGGGCACAAGTGAAGAAGTGAGTATGTTGTGAGTGAGGGATTTTTTTGTTAGTGTGTTGGAGTGATGTGGAGGTGATGTGGCGTGACGTGGTGAGTGAAGAAGAGGTTTTGGGCTCACCATCTGCTTTGCTCTTAAAGTAACACAGTATTTATTGCTCCTGCATTGTGGGGAATAAATCAATATCACGATCAAATTAAAGTTACGAATTATACAATTCAAGCTAGTGCTAAACCAAAATTTATATATACAAAATCGCAAAGGTAAAAGTTAAATTTTATTAGTTGTTTAGTAAAAGTTATATGTGGTATATGTTTGGCGCGGAGTTGTGTGAAGCTTTTTAAGGCAGTGAGTTGTGGATAATGAGCATTTTAAATTTAATTAGCTGTTTAGCAAAAGAGGTGTGAGCTTTGGCTAATTTTTAAAAAAAGCTAATTTGTCAATGTGTTTTTAAGAAGCGGTGAGTTGTGTCGTCATAATCACCATTCTCGTTCATTTCATCACACTATTTTGAAAATATGTGTGACAAATTAGAAAAACTAATAATGAAAATATGAAATATATTCAGTAGTATTTGTTTGAAAATTGACATCGGAAATAAGATTAAAAAAGTTAACAATAACTTATCATCTTTCTCTTTGCTTCATGCATGGCCTCGACCAAGTTGATGGCAACATTTTTTTCTTCTTGTGAAGCCAATATATTTACTAACAAAGAGAACCAAAATACAAACAAAGTCATCCACTATAAAAATAAGATGATTAAAATAACGAACCTGAAAAGAAACCATTGACAAAAAAATGCTAAGACAATCACAAGCCAAACATGTGGCATCAGCATCACTATCTCAAGGATGACTTGGTCCGCTAGAATTAAAGACCCAGACACATAATTAAAGTCTAAAATGACCCATAATGCAGGTAAATACGAACATCACATTAAAGACCCATTAAAGCATAGGCTTTGGTGTGTTTTCAAGTGATTTTTAACCCGAAGTTGAGATTCAACACGTGACAGATTTCATTACAAGCTCTCTCTCCCTTTCTGATAAATGAGGTGCCTTATAAGTTACTCCAATAAGTTATGGTGGTGACACTACAACAAATTTGTCATCTCTACATGCTTTTTTCTTCGCAATTTATGAGCCGTGAACTTTTTTTTAAAGATATTCATACTTAAGAGTGTGAATATTGCGAGATGGCAATAGATCTTTGGTCTCTTTTGGCTAAGCGGTGGGAGTTGGATATTCCTTTTTGCTCTAACATTTCGGAATGGTATGGTTGGATTGACGATGTTTGTGTTCCTTCTAAAATTCGGCCGATTCTTGAAGGAGTGGGGGACTCTATGTGGGCTATTGGAGTTTTCGGAATGTTTATCTTCACTAATCCCTCCCAAGAAGGCTACTCTTTTGGGATTTTATTGTTTTTCAATCCTTTTGTGGTTTTTTCAGTAAACCTAAACGAAAGCTAGTTGATGGGTTGGTTCTAAACCCGATAGCTAGTATAAAACTATGTAATCTTCCTTTCTAGCTTTTGCTAGTTTTAATTACAATCCGCCGTTCAAAAAAAAAATTGTTTCAAGTCTTTGCACTTAAAAAGTGCGAAAATTTTCAGTCTCACACTTAAAAGTGTAAATAATTATTTCAAAATCAGAATAATCACACTCAAAAGTGTGAAGAATTTTTTAAAAACCCTCACACTTAAAAGTGTGAAAAATATTCATAAAACTTCACACATAAAAGTGTGAAAATGTTTGCTACACCCGGTTGGTTCACACACATATTAGTATAAACTTTTTTTGTTTTTCACACTTTAAAGTGTGTAAACATATTTTAATAAGTGAGTATGTTACTGCTTTGTTGTAGCGTGACTTAATGAAATGTAGTAGTGGTAGTGACGTTAAGTTAGGGTATGTTTACTTTTTTAAGTAGTTAGCTTTGAATGTCGAAATAAGTCTCTTAATTGGAAGAGAGAGATAATTATGTGTGTCTCATATAAAAGAGATCAAGTGTTTTGGAACCATATATGTATCAATCTCAGAGCCTTACGTGGAATCTTCTCAACGACAAAAGGTTAAATAAGATATATTTTTTTAGGAATTTCATAATCATACAAAATATCCGCAAAAAAAATCGCATGAAGTGGAGCAGATGACGGTTTTGTGAGAGATCCCATTAAAACCAATCATTCACTTCCACTTCAGCGTGTGGATCTTTTTTGTGAATGATTTTGTGTGGATGTATCGCTTTTTTATTTTTTATTTACTTTTTATTTTCGCAAAAATCTCTTGGTAGATGAGTGATTATAATTATGATCTGATGTGAGTGTCTCATAAATGAGGAAAGTCATTTTGATACGTACTTTTGAATATTATTATGAAAGACAAAATAACTAAAATCTTTTTAAGTCTGCTTTTGTGGCCACTTTAACTCGATATTTAACGGTTGATATGTGACTGACCGACGTGAAGACACCCAAATTCGCCGTGTCCAAGAAAGACGAATAATAAAAAAGTACAAAAGTGTACTTTCATTTGGACACGTGGCTAATTTTCAGCTGAGTCATGAAATGAGTCATGCACGACATTTTTAGACGTTGGGTTAAAACGACCACAAAGGACTTCAAAAGATTTTACTACTTTGTACTTTTCTATTATTATTGGGGTCGAAAACGATAACAGAGCGCTAATTAAAGAGGCTTAAAAGAAGATTAACGATAAACGAATTGCACTGATATGATGTTGTGCATTTCATTTACGACAAATCCTTTGCGCCTCTTGCTTAAACCATGTATCAAAGCTTTGAGGGGTGATCTACACCATCTTTTCAGCCACGATCATAATTTATGCATTCTGGGATTGCAAAGATAAATCGAACGCACAAATTATGATGCACGATCAAAAGATGTGTTGTAGAGATCAATTCTCATTATTGCTTTATACGGTTTATACATTATTTGATCAATTTCACATGATGACGATAGTCTATATTCGGTCACGAACCCGACTAAAGTCCAACACTAACTTAGCCCAAGATTTAACCGGGCTACGTTGATTAGATGTTTGGGCTCACGAAAGCCCAAGCCCAAATCTATTTATGGAATAGATATCCGATATCTTCTAAATATGGAGATAATCATCCCCAACCGACTTAGGCGGATACGCCAAGGTTGAGGAACACGGAACCAACAAGGATTCCGCGTGTATATAAAGGAATCATATCCTCGCTTAAGGTACGATCTACAAACCCTAACTCTCCTTAAACCCTAAACCGATTACTTACTCTCACGCCGGAGGATAATCGGGAGACAATCCCACGGTAAGCCTAACGGTGTCTTTTGTCTTTAGTGCAGTGTCTCAAGCAACAATTCTCAATTGGTACGAGAGCCGAGCTTCAAACAAGGAACGCCCAACTTTGTATCAACAAGTGGCGCCATCCGGACCATACACTAAGAACCAAGACTAGAATGACGAAGCATGGAAATCGCCGATCGCAATGACCTTATGGGAAAGAAGTCGCAAAGCGGACTAACTCCCAAGCTGCACTGGGACAACCAAACCGCTAAAAACAAGTGGATCGTGCCAAGACTTGGTCTTCCCTCCAGTGGAACCGCCCGGAACAACCCAAGCCACTACAACCACCACGAGTGGAGTAGATCCATCACAAGACCGCCCTTACTACTCCCTTTCAATCGGTGCTAGAAACCGACCGACAAAGGCACCGATGCACCGACCGAAATAAGGGTGTAGTGATAGAAACAAACACACTCGCTCTTGAGGGGTCGCACTGCAGCTAGCACCGTAAGATTTCGATCCCAAAACTACGAAACATTAACCGCCTCATGCAAGAGGAAGAGAAGAAGAGATCAGTCGGAACTTGAAAGCCCGACTCAATTTCGATTCTCGAATACGAGACTTCCCATCACCGCCGAAAGAGAAGCGCGGGAGAGACAACACGACCCCCAAGATTCAATGTAATCGGAGGAGAATCGAGGATGATGAGACATCTCACCGCATCATCCGAGCGAGAGTGATGAAGATGAAAAGCGCACCAATGTCCACACCGCACTTGGTAGCCGCAGTAATCCAAGATGATCGACGACGCTATTCCCAGTGAAAGTCCTCCGAGTACAAACTCAGAGGACAATGGCGCAAGCGCCGAAAGAAGGAAAATTCGTCCTCAAAATTCCTGACAACGAGGATAGCGAAACCGACACCGAAGTCCGTAAATGATATAATGACCGTGAGGATGAAGATATATCCTCCCTTGGCGCCGCCAAAGGTGGATGCGCTTACTCGGCGCATCGCTGACTTCTCGTAGCAAAAGAAGGCGATGCCCGCCAACGTAAAGACCTATGATGGAACAGTGACCCGATGATCACCTCAAAATTTTTGAATCACCGCGACAATTGAAAATCGCCACACCGTGTGGTGCCACATGTTCAACTCCACACTAGTGGGAAACGCGCTGAATCGGTTCAAGAAGCTTCCACGCAGAAGCATCAATGGCTTTGAGGAATTGAGAAAGGCGTTCGCCTAAACTTTACTCAGAGGAAGAAGTGCGCTAAAAATCCCGCCGAACTCGCCAGGTAAAGCAACGCCAAGGAGAATCCCATGTTTATTCATGGAACGCTTCAAAGATGAATGCATGCAAGTTAAAGCATGCCCAAGTATTGAAGATCTCTCGTTTCATGAACGGATTAATAATCCGTAACTCATCAAGAGGTTGAACGACAAGATTCCCGAAACCTTTGATGAACTCATGAAACGCCTCGGTCCTTCGTCTTGGGAGAAGCCGCCGCGGATAGCAAAAGGAACTACTCGAACTACCGGTCACAGAACAACCCGGGAGACAATCCAACGACCGGGTAGTAACTGTAATAGAGCTATCGCAGCCTGTGGGAGCGGGAGGATAATGATGATACACCTCACCGATCAAGACCCCAAAGGAAATACTCGCAATGTAAGGTGCGAATTTTCCAAGACCGCAGATGCGCACTCCGCAGGATCGGCGACCGAATGGATATCGTGATTACCATGCACGTAAGGGCCATACCACTAACGAATGTGTCCAATCGCGCCACCATCGACAAGATGGTTAAAGAGGGTAGATTGGACCACTTGGTCAAAAACATTAAAGAGGGAAAGGATAGACAAAAGAGTGGAAACAAGAAGGAGACACCCAAAGACAAGGCCGACACGATCTACATGATACAATCATGGCGGCGGATCACTAGACGTAAGGTCACCAGAGTTTTCCCAAGAAGCGAAATCTCTTTCCCTACTCTAATCGCGGACAACGCAGTAGTAGAGCCACTCACCATTGAGATCGCGCGGGGTCACGACATCCACCGCATGTACGCCGATGGTGGAGCATCGGCGGACATCATGTATGAGCACCGCTCAAACGATCGCGCTCGAATACGCAGCCCGCTAAGCCCGGCCGTAACGGCGCTAATCGGTTTTACGGTGAAAAGATATGGCCCATGGGCAACTACGATTACCAACAAGATTGGCAATGCGTAACACTCCGCGACAGCTGATGGAATTTATGGTGATCAAATCCCTTCGCCATACAATGGCATTATCGGAGACCCGGATATCACCATGCGCGAATACATCAACAACAAGACGGATGCTTAAATTCAGTGAAAGGGGCATTGTTACTTTACAATGCCACGGTATCAATAGAGAATGTAACACGGTTACATGCGAAACGGCACCGATCCCGTAACGTAGCGCAACCAAAGTCCCAAACCCAAGGTTGCATTCACCCGTAATACCCGAACAGAAATAGCCATCTGAGGGTCATTGTCGGACAACGGCAAAGCGCACCGTGTGCGCGCTCTTGCAAAAGAACTTGGACATTTTGCATGGGAGCCAAAACACATGATGGGTGCCACGCCAATCACGAGCATAAACCGAGAACCGGCTGCGGTACTCACCAATACGCTGTAAGCGCGCCAAGCCCCGTAGCGCAAGCAATTTCCGCAGGTACATAAACCGTGGATGCGGAATTATGCGTGAAGTCTACTACCACGACTGGCTTTCTAACCCAGTAATGGTGAAAAAGAGCGACGGTAGCTGGCGAATGTGCGTAGACTTCACCGACCTTAACAAAGCATGCCCACAGGACTGCTATCCATTACCAGAGATAGACTGGAAAATAGAGTCCTTGTGCGGATACCCGTTAAAGTGTTTCCTCGACGCGTACAAGGGATATCACCAGATACAGATGGCTAAGGAAGACGAGGAAAAATAGTTTTCACACAAGCCAAGGCGCATCGTTATACAAAATGCCTTTGGCTTCAAGAATGCGGGCGCCACCTATCGCCGTTAGTAGATAATGCTTTCAAAAACAAGTGGGCCGCAACTCGAAGTCTATGTGGATGACTTGGTCATAAAGAGCCATATCAAGATGAGCTTGTGCGCGACATAGAGGAAACGCTCAAGACTCTACGAGATTAACATGAAGCTAAACCAAGAAGTGCACATTCTGCGCCATCAAGGCATGTTCCTAGGATACCGATAGAGCTCGACGGATAAAACCTTGTCCAAAAGACAAGCGGTCATCGAACTTCCTTCACCAAGACGTCAAGGAAGTCCAATCTCTCAACGGAAAGTCGGCCGCCCTAAATAGGTTCCTATCCAAGTCACAGAAAATCCTTACCTCTTTTCAAAACACTCAAGAAGTGTATAAAAAGGGTGATTTCGTGGACCACGGAGGCGGAAGAAGCCTTCACTCACTCAAACAAAGATCTAGCAACGCCCCAACACTTGTCGCACCCCGACTGTGGGAAGAGTCGATCATGTATTTATCAAGAACTCATGGAGCAACAAGAGAAGTTACTAATGATAGGGATTCAAGACAAACCCTATCTATTTTGTAAGCAAAGCGCCAAGAAGACGGAGATGAACTACAACGCCATGGAAAAATTAGTTCGCATTGGTGTTTGTCGCCAAGCGACCACGCAGTACTTCCAAGCGCACCCGATAGCAAGAATCACGCATCAACCGATCAAGCAGATCATCTCCAAACCGACAAGGCCAGCCGACCCGTATGGAGTGTATTGCTAGTGAACACAACATCTTTGCTGCACCACGCATCGCAATCAAAGGACGATTCTCGCGCACTTCATCATCGAGAAGCCGACACCGACGAGGTACCCGCACCAAGTAAGAGGTACTACAAGATCCATGGATCTTGTTTACGATGGATCCTCGCGCGTGGACGGTCGAGTCGGCCTCATTCTCACAAATCCGTAGGAATGGAATTCACTTACGCATCGCGCTTTGAATTTACAACGACAAACAATGAGGCGTAATATGAAGCTCTAATCACGGACCACGATTGCAACCGAATGGGTGTACGTAAACTCGAAGCAAATGTGGATTCCGGCTAGTAGCCAACCACGTGTTGGGCTAATACGTGGCTAAAGAAGAAAATATGATTCAAGATCTCGACAAGACCAAGACATCGATTAAAGGCTTTGATAGATTCACCATCAAGCAAGTTCCTAGAGGAGAAAACCGCAAGGCGTATGCACTAAGCAAGATCGCTCGACAAGCTTCGCAGACACCGCCAAAGCAAGTGCCGGTGGAAACACCGAAAAGCAAATCCATATCGGAGATGGAAGTCTCCACAAGAATAGAGGAGGAAGGTCCTACATGGATGACACCGATAACGGAATTCCTAAACAAAGGAATGTTACCCCAAGAGCGTATGAAGCTCGCAGGATACGGCGCGACAACACAAAGATTCGAACTTCGAGACAACATACCGCATCGACGCCCTTCCTTCAACCATGGCTCACCGTAGGCCCACTACAAGCAAATTACGTCGCGAGAAATCCATGAAGGTTCATGCAAGATGCACTCGTGACCACGGTCCGCTGTGGCGCGCGCCATGAGATCGTGGTACCATCGCCAACCATGCACCGCGATGCGCGGACTTAATAAGGAAGTGCAACGATTGCCAAGTTCATCGACCCGCCCCCGCCAACCACAAAGACGAGCTAACACCAATCACATCCCCATGGCCATTCTACAAGTGGGGTATCGACATTGCAGACCTTTTCCACCGCAATGGAGGATTAAAATTCTCATAGTCGCCATAGACTACTTCACTAAGTGGATCAAGCAAAAGCAAGTGGTAACAATCATCGCAACCGTGTGAAACGCTCGTCTGGGAAAACATTGTATGCCGCCGGTTTACCCGGCGAAATCATCTCGACAACGGAAACAATTTCGCGAAAATCCTTTCAAGGATTGGTGCGAGAAGTTGAACATCACACAAGACTCGCATCGCTTAAACACCCACAAACCAATGGCTTAGTAGAGCGCAAATCAAGCCCGGGTGAAGGAATTAAAGCACCGACAGGCACAAAGGAAGATGGGTGGAAGAGCTCTCGATGTTTTGTGGGCGCACCGCACCTCAATAAAACCAAAGACGGAGACACCCCTTTCACTAGTCTACGGGATGTAAGTCGCCATACCGCCGAAATTGAATGCCAACTATTCGCACCACCGAAATTAACGTGGCAACTAATGACGACGAACGACGATTGATTTGGACCGCTGAAGAAAGGCGCGAACGCGCATCTATAAGTGGAGGAAAATCAAAGTCAAGGATGAAAGGATACTATGACGCCAAAGCACGCAGTGTCTCCTTCGCACTGTGTGATTTCGCTCACCGCGCTAATGATGCGAGCCACGCAGAAGACACGGGCAAGCTCGGACCAAAGTGGAAGGACCCTACGAGGTTATCAAGCATCGTGAACGGGCGCGCATAAGTTACGAGGCTTGATGGTAGAGAGTCGCCAAGACATGGAACATCCGCAACCTCAAGAGGTGCTACCTTTAGAGTGGCTACGCCCAATGTGCGCACGCCATACACTTTACTAGAGTACCAAATAACCATCTATGTATTTATTTTTATTTCCTTAGTATAATGTCTTATTTTCTCAAACACACTTGCAAGTATTAATAAACGCTATGGTTTCTAGCTAACTCCGTGACACATTTCAATTTGTTATTTCCATATACCGTATGTCTTAACAATTTCTTATTTTTGCCTACATGGCGTGCATGCAATAAATAAACCCACGATGGTAAAAGGATAAGTTCACCTACTAAACAACTTGTTGAGTAAGAGGGTTGCAAACCTATCAACACCGGATCACGATCCTTGTTAAACACCTTGTTCTCAAGACGTTGAATAAGTTTATGCGATCTCACGATGGGTGCGCAACATCGCACATGATGCACGTTTAACAACTTAGAAACCGAGACACTTGATTTCTTCATGTGATATTTACAGTACGCTGCATATCATAACATACACGACTATGATGGAAAATACTTAGTATTTTTTCTTTTTTTGCTCTTCATACATGATTATGAATCTTTTATATTATTGGCGCTAGTGTACATTTAACCTGTAGACAACACAAGTAAATTTGGGCAAAGACAAACAGACAAGTATGTATGCTACGAATGGCAACGATAAAAGATGATTTTATTAAATAACTACGAGTTATTACAAAAGGGTTGCTACTTTACAACATATACACCTACCAACTATTACAACGCTCAATAGATGAGCCACCCACGCGGTTCGAGGTATCTTTGGCCTCGTCAAGCTTCTTCAACAGATCTGAATCCTGCCGAGACACAATAGCAACACTCACCAAGACCCCATCGACCTTGGTCGGTGCTACCGCACCAACCCCGCACAAGATTGCCTTCCTTTGATACCTTTCTTTGAGCAAGTCCGTCGCATGCGCTCAAAGACCTCCTTCAAAGGCACTTTTCTAAAACAAAAGGATTCAAAATATCCTCGACGCCAAGATGTGTACTTGAAGTCGCGAGTCATGGGGTTTCAAAAGTAATCCTACCGGGCTTCGCACCCCGCACGATGACGCGCAAGAGTCAACCCCGCCATGATGACGCCTATAGGATAATCCCGATCACGCCAAGTTCAAGAATCATAGGGAGCTCTAACCTTCATCCTTTTCATCGCAAAGAACTGTGTGATCATACGCCTTAGCATCATAATTCTGCACTGTTAACGGGCACCTTTAGCAGCCCGATTCATGCAATTTCTCCACGGCCGCTTTTTGCGCCCGCAGCGCACCGAACTACATCCCCAAAGGCAAGAACCACTCGCGACTCCGAGTATGAAGAGCGGCTAAGCGAAGACCATGTCCCACGAGCCATCTCAAGGCCACTATAGTAGACATCACCGAGGATACAACCTCGTCATACTCAATACTCGCTTATGCAGCTTTGCCTCTTGTACCTCCAATGCCTTGCTCACAGAGCGCCAAGATCCTCTACCGAGCAACCAACTCCTTCTTACCTTGCTCAAGATACTTCAGACCCACATATGTGAAGCTTTATATTCTCGCAGCAGCAAGCAGACGCCTCGGCTTATCCGACTCAAGAAGAAAGATTTTTCCTCACCACCCTGGGCATACACACTCATGGCATCGGCCCACCGCACTTGCTAGCCGGGCTTCCAGCTGAGCGATGCGCGAATCGCCCCTAATAATCGGCCTTCACCGCGCAGCCTAATGAGGCTCGATGTGTCGCGCCAAATCCAGCCTCAATAAGCCGCTCCATTGGCATTTCTCCAAAGCAATGATGGCTCAAGATTCGGACTCTTCGCGCAGAAACTTTGCACGCATTGTGGCTCTCAAGCGGTGGTGACTCATGGATTGTTCAAACCTACATGCATAATACGCAAAGTTCACGCTAAAAAAAAAAAAAAAAAAGGAATAAACAATTCCATGACACTTACGCAGAATGGAAGTGTCGTGATGGTGGGCGCGACGCAACATCACCGGAGGACGACTCTACATTCAACACCACAGACGCTTTTCGGGAGGAAGCAACGCCATCACCACCGCGCCTCCTTTTGCGCATTAATCCTCGGCTTTTCCTCTTCCGCTTTCTCCACCGCCTACCACCACTTGCGCAGTTGCACCGGGGAGGGAATCGAGAACTCGGCACACTTTGTAAGGGTGTCGCCCAGAGCAACGGATGAACTTTCCCCGCCTCCTAGGTCCAGACATGGTACGCCGCCGCCGCAACAAGCACGGATCTTCTCCTCCTTTAACGGACGTGTTCCCACTTCTACTCAGACATTTCGCCATTGAACTACTACCGAACAAGTCCATCTCGCACAACAACAAAGAAACACAAACAGTTTACGATTGTGGACAAAGGAAAACAAGAAAACTTACAAGAATATAACTCAACGGGCACGCAAGAATGAGCACCCACCCCGACCATCCGCGCCTATGAAGATTGGAACTTCTTCCGACTACCAAAATAGTTTCGCCGCACTAATGTGCACCAAGAACTCCTCGGGTAGGAGCTAATGGGATGCGGTTGGCATTTATTGTGTCCGCATCTTCCGCATTGTATGATCCGGGAGGGGCGCCATCCTCGGCAAAGGTCCCCGTGAGTAAAAATCAAGCGGAAGGAAAACACGCGCTATCGACCCGTAAAATGTCTCCTCCAATTCGAGCGCATCTAACTTCTCCAGATAGCACCGAGTCGCCCAGACGCTTATGAAGGATACCCACCCGTGACCGTGTGGTATGGTAAAAGGCGCGAACAGTTGATGGTAGGTTAATAGCCAACAAAGCGCGCTCACCTCAAAATTAATTAGTTTCACGCACCTATACAAAGGTAGCCGGATATGCGGATGCGTAATAATTCAAAACGCCACTCAAAAATAACGATATGGGTATACCGATTTGCGAATTCAAAGAAGCGTATATAACCCAATCTTCCCATCGGGAAGTCTCGCTATCGACGATCCGCACCGGAACTTCCGGATGTACTGCGCTGGGAATATAGTAATCCGACGAGAATTGTAGCAGCTCGCTCTCCGTTATGTCCGATGTGAAATCAGATAATACCTTAACCATTATTTTCAATCGAAACAAAAGCGCACGCGCGGTTACCTAGTGAGTATTCGAATAAGGTGGCTGGGAATGTTTGTAGCTGTGATAATGGCGGATAGAGTTTTTTCTTCTTACTGTGAGGAGAAATGGTGAAAATGAAGCGTCCAGTTATATAACGTCCCTCATCCACACGATGAGTGACACGTGGACCCCACCAACCCTAATTTTGTGGTCAAGATTGCTTGATGGGACACGGGTGCAGTAACTTTCCCCCGATTTACGAGGCGCCCATTTTTTAATCCAATGTCTAGATACAATGTACCAGCGGGTATTCTTTTTCAATTTCGCTACGCTCGACGCTTTTTCTCCGACTACGGTTATTAGTCTAGCATCCGCAGCTAGTCATCAAGATACTAGACCTGGGGACATGATGACGATAGTCTATATTCGGTCACGAACCCGACTAAAGTCCAACACTAACTTAGCCCTGCATTGAACCGGGCTACGTTGATTAGATGTTTGGGCTCACGAAGGCCCAAGCCCAAATCTATTCATGGAATAGATATCCGATATCTTCTAAATATGGAGATAATCATCCCCAACCGACTTAGGCGGATACGCCGAAGGTTGAGGAACACGGAACCAACAAGGATTCCGTGTATATAAAGGAATCCCATCCTCGCTTAAGGTACGATCTACAAACCCTAACTCTCCTTAAACCCTAAACCGACACTTACTCTCACGCCGGAGGATAATCGGGAGACAATCCCACGGTAAGCCTAACGGTGTCTTTTGTCTTTAGTGCGCAGTGTCTCAAGCAACAATTCTCAACTTCAACTAAATTTACATAATCTGTAGATAAACTTAGAAAATAATTTACACAACAAAATCCATAAGAAACTTTAAAACCAAATATTCCGGCTTAACGGCGATGGAGGCGGTGAACTCCGGGGACAACAGATCTAAAAAAAACGTATAAACCTATAAGAAACATAGATCTAAGAAAAACTTTGATCTATAAAAAACCTAAAAAAATCAGATCTAGACACTCTCTAAAAAAACTGTCCTAGGTGGTGATCAATTCATTTTGCGCCATCCATCGAAACTATTCCGCAGCATCACCCTCGAGGTTGAAACCCATAATCCTTAAGCGCTGATCGACTGGGGTATTGAGCAAAGAAAAGTATGATGTGATAGCGAATATCCAACAATCTAGGTCGGCTCCAGTGAACTTTGGAACGTCCATCCGCATAGAACGCGGTAACAATGACCTTGGATCACCACCTCCATGTCGCGTTATCTTGGGAGCTTGTAACTCGGCCGATAACACAGCGATTTGCACATGCAACTCCACGTGCAACGTATCAGACTGCTCTTTCAAGAGCAAATGAATCGCCTGTTCGTTCATGGCAATGAAAGTAATGAAACAGCACCCGCTGATTAATGAACAACTCCGGGATGAATAGTAAATTTCAGCGATGAACAATACCTATGAACAATATTTTTTTTTGTAGCAATGAAAGTACCAAATTATACGACCCGTTAAGGTTGTATCGATAGTAGTACTTCTTCAAGTGTGATGCGAGCTCCTAAGAAGAGAAGAAGAGAAAACAAGAGATATTTTTATTTGACAAAATCTTAACGATTTCATTGATTGTAATTGCTTAAATAGACACGATGGGATAATTCTTAATGGACACGAACACTTATCCTGAAACAACTCAAACACTTATCATCAGACATGCACCTACTTTGGCAGTTTATCATCAGACATGCACCTACTTTGGCACTTTATCATCGGACATCGACCTACTTTGATACTTATCCTAATTAGACTCAACTACAACTTAAAAAATAAGATAGATAAAGATAACTAGCCCACAACATTATCCTTATGTAGGGCTGGATATCCACCTGTGCGGGCTGCCCAACCGCACAGGGCCTAAAAATTTTATGGGGCCTCTAATTTTATAACCATTTAGCAATTATAAGGGTGAACAAGTCTCATAGTTTTCATAGTGTCACCGATGTGGGACTTCACCAGTGATGTTTTATTTGCCTTACAATGTTGTTCCGTACTTTACTGTTCACTTGTATAGAAGAAATATCAATTCTTTAATGTTATATAGTTTCAAACAGAAACATGTACTCTCAAAGTTTGTTTCAAGCCACGATCACTTATATAAATAAGCTAGATACAAAATGTGTAATGAGAAAAAAATTGAATAAACAGTTAAATTTTTGTTTCAAAGGAACTCATTTATAATTTGGCACGGGGCCTCTGAAATTCACGAAACAGCTTTGTCTTTATGTCATACGGGACTAGGCATGACCCCTTTTCAACTACCTCGGTCGTAACAAAAAACCACATACCAAATACCTTAAAGGCAGTCAGATATTCAATATCATCCCGATAGTATTTAATGGTAAGCTGGTAACATGCACATCATAAAATTATTCAAGTGCGTATATTCACATGTTATTAGAACGTTAAATGACTAAAAACTACCATACAAATCATTTTCTTTAGTATAATTTGATTGGACCACAATATTGATTTTCTTATATAATTCACAACATTGATTTTCTTAATTACAAACGTCCTTATATATATGCCGGGTGCATGTCTACCCTACGAACACTTAAATTTTGAACAACCAACCAGATGGATATATGACAGAGCACAAGTCTCTTTTTACCCAATCAAAACTTGCCAATGATAAGATGTATCCAGTCAATTATAAAAGCTTAGAAGTTTCATTCTCTAATAACGAGCCAAAACATTTAGTCATTGATCTTGAAAGTATTTCATTACAATATATCAAACACTACATTAGACTATTACTAACTGTTACAAAAATGGCTTTACTGACGATGCTTACATTTGCTGACTAGTGACAACCAGTCTGGTTTAATTTACGCAATATTCTCGAACTCTCGCTGTCTGGAAGAAGTTATATAAGATTATTAATTCGTCTATACGTCATCGCCAAGCTAGTAGATAGCTTGTCATGTAAAAATCAAAGAAAATAGAAATTTCATTGATTTGATTAATGAACTATTGATCAGATTACAAGAGATTAAATGAGACAAAACCCTAACGGGCTTTATATATTCTTTAACTAAGTATCATGTATCTACATATAACATCTCCCCTCTT
>CM040240.1:28558067-28584337 GCA_022545495.1 Chrysanthemum lavandulifolium
GGTAGTCTTGGTGAAAGTCTTGCTTGGTGAAAATCGCTTGTGGAAAGTACCGCTTGTGGTTTCCATCGATAGCGGTGTTTCCACTTATAGGCGTGTTTCCATCGAAGTGGTGTATCCATCGATAGTGCTATGAAAGTCTTGATAGCGCGCTTCCATCGATAGGTTGTACTTCCACCGCAAGTGAAAGTACCGCTAGTGGAAAGTATCGCTTATGGAAAGTATCGCTAAATTGCGATTACAACTTCTTTATGACCACATTTAATTGGTCATGTAACCACTAACGGCTATAATGGGGATAATTATGAGGCTATTAATGGGCCGATTAATACTCATAATTCCATGGAATAGCTCAAGAGTAACCTCCTATATATAGGAGATCCGAACATGCATGAGAAACACACATGTAAAACGAAAACACTTATTAGCGAAAGGGTTATAGAATTGTGCCTAATTCTCTAGCGCATTTGGTCTTATCCCAAGTAGATATTCGTGATACCCGGGCATTAGGGTCGAATAGTTTACTTTGGAAAGTGATCACACGATTCCAAGTGATATCCGTAACCACCAAGTGGTATCTGTTACTACTAACGGTTTGTTTGTTTCTCACGAAGAGTTGCACATTTCTGTGAATTGATTATCTTCACCCGCTTTGGGACGAATAACCACCAACAATCAAAGTAAACTATTTTGTGATAATCAATGGCAATCACGCAATGAAACACATGGCTTCAAACTTTGCTGTCGGACAAGTTTGAAGGGGTGGACTTTAGGAGGTGGCGAAGAAGATGCACTTCTTCTTGTCGAGCATGAGTGTGGTGTATGTAAAACCCTAAAATCTAAACGTATAAAATGACTATTATGCCCTCAGATTTAATATTTATGAAATACGAAAAATTACGTCAAACTCATTAAGTACATTATAACGTAACGTATAAATAATCGACATAATGTACAAGATAAACAAGATCGACTTACACTTTCGTCTAAAATGCATCACACGTTTCTCTTTAGTTTCATGGGCCGATTTATTTTAGCATTCATGATTTAAATCATATCAAGTAAATGTAAAAGCCCATCTAAATGGATTTGGCCCATTGTTTTCTTCTTTGCTCAAGAAACCGAACCCTATTATCCCTTCCCTATTTTTATTTTCCCCACATTTCACGCTTACTTCTCACCCTCAAACCCTAAACCTAAAAGTGACGGTGGAATTTTCTCTTCTCCTCCATTCGACTCAAAATGACAAGTACGAGGTTGGTAACAAGGTCACTGTGGTCGTGATGGTTGGGTCATGGAACTCGTAAATAGGTGATGATTGTGGTGCACCGCTGGTCAAGGTGATCAAGGAAGTGTCGCGGGTTTGTTCAAACCTGCGAGCGTGGGTTCTTGGTTCAAAAGATTGGTTCCTATTCGTGGTTCTAGGTCGAAGGGTTGCTTGGTCGTGGGTTATCTTGGCCTTGGTTTCGCTTTTCATTCCACTCGAGCAACTACGGTTTGTCTCAATCCCATTTTTCCTCCTGCTTGTTTTCTTTGGTTGTGTGTCGTGAGGTTGTCATTCAAGAACATGCATACGAATTGTCACATGAGATGATAAAAAGATTACATGAAATCACATATTAGGTCACATGTATATCGAATGAACCTAGACCATGTTTTCAACCATATAAAAGCATTTTGTTGGAATCTGTTTTGACCCCATCTTACACGAGGAATACATGTTGGTCTTTTCCTGTATCATGCTAAAATGAGACATAGGCATAAGTGAGCACATAAAGTATTAAGAAAAAGGGGCCATGTATTCGACTACTCTCGACTTATGCATGTTAGCCTTGGAATAATACTGAGCTAAAATGGGTCATATAGCGTGTGTACATGTTGGCCATCTATTGTTGCTAATAATTATTAAAATGGGTCTCGCATGATTTACGAATTTAATATGGGTTATAATATATGTTCGACTAGAATAAACACTAAAAATGGGTGCCGTTTATAGTTAAGACTTAAACAAAAAGGATTTTTGTTTTTAATAAGGAATAAGGACTCGTTAATATTAAAACATGAAGGAGTAGTCATTAAAATGTAAAGAGGATGGAATAAAGTCGTAAAATAAGTAAACTCATGATATTTACTCTTTAGACCCTAAACATGCGTAACTTGGCATAAATGACCCTTAAAGTATGATAACACCCATTTTGCATCATTAACCTAATATGACATTAAATACATCTTAAATGACTAAATCTGCTAAGTACGGAAACCTGCTATTTTCGGAAAGTTACTAAAAGTGGAAACCTGCTAAAAATGGAAAGTCGTCTGCGAAATGGGTGTCGATCTTAATAAGCGTTATCTAATTCATAGGTTCCGGACGCGGATTGATTCATCGTGTGATTTACGTTTCTATTTTGCTTGCTTCGATTGAGGTACGTATATTCTATCCCTTTCGGTAGGGATGTCTCCGACTTTTCAATCCTTGACCTTGCTTTATCTATGATATTCCTTTGCTATGATTTCCTATGCTATGATCCTTCGATATGATTCGACATAATCCTTTGATATGATTCCGCTCGCTATGATATTCGCTTTTTATGACTATGAACTTGATTATGAACCTTATGATATGAACTCGATATGAAACTTTGATATAAACTTTGATATGAACTCGATATGAACTTTGATATGAACCCTTATGATATGATATGAATATGCTTTGACCCTTCCGTTTGATACCCGAGCCAAAATTTGTTTCCTAGTCGAAGGTAACTCGACCGTGTCATTGATGCACCAATGGCATGACTTTAGTGTGGTTGAGTGATGTTCCACACCGTCCCCATTTTGATATGATTATGAGCTCACTATATGTATATGATTTGGCCATTATATGTTTTGGGGCGTATGGATGCATCTTAGATTTGATTTGTTTCGAGGATTTGATCCGATTGGAGCTTTGTTTGGTGAATGATGTCGGGTGCAATCCGCGTCTTCACATTTCCGGGAGCTAGCTACTCCATTTGTTACCGAGGTCTCCTCCTATTATGTATGGTATTCCGAGGTCACCCTCCGAATACAATGGCTACGTATGATATGATATGATATGATATGTTTCGGGCTCGGGTAGATTTACGATAACCCTTACACTTTTGCTATACCTATATTGTACCTTCTACATTCCCCAACGCACCATATTATGTGTACCCTTATATGACTCACTCTACTACCAAGATTTATACATTCCATTGCGATATGTCACACTCTCATTCCGTTAATTCGATTATCGTTCCATTCACGTCTTAGGGTTGTTATATGTTATTGGATTTGATTATGATATTCATGTTTATATGACCTCGATTACTCTCGTATGATATGTATGTATGCGATAGAAGATTTACTGTTGTCATCGATGATATGCTATCTTCTTGTTATGTGATCCTTTGATGTGTCCGTAACCGTCTTTGGTATGAAATCGATTGATTGATCTGTTTATCTTTGTACCACGTTCAATTAATCTCGTGGACTATGACTATCCGTGGTGTCCTTATCTACTTGTTGTTGACCGCCATGTTTGCATTTATATTTATGCTACGGTTTGATTGGGTAAATGGTTCAACTTATGAAGTCTAGCTTGTTAATTTGTTTAATTGCCTTGCTATGTATTTAATTCATTTTATTATAGTGCTCTTATTGTATTTCTACTTATTACGTGACCGCCATGTGTTGGTGATGTTAGTACTTCCAATGTTATGATATTGGTTATGTTTTCAATTAAGAGTTTTGACACTGTGTGAATTGCCATGCTCGCTTATTAATTAATTGATTCCACTTTGTTGATATCTGTTTGGCTTGTATGTCTTTGATTTCTGAATTGATTGTATGACATATATGTTGTGGATGCTTCACCGCTATGTTTGCTTATGTTTCGAGTTCTTGTATGTCCGGTTTGTATGTGCTTGTTTATATGTCATCGATGCTTTGCTTCGCCGCTCTCCGTGTTATCATTCGTTTGGATATCGTATAATTGTGTTCGGGATCTTCTTTGACTCATTACTCTCATTTCGCCACGACCTTGTTATCCGTTCCTTTGTTTCATTTTGCATTTCAGATTCTGCTTAGCTTTCGCTTTGTTATATCTGCTCTTTGGGCTTTTTAAGCTCACCGCATTTCTTTTCTGCGGCGGTTTTAGGTTTGAAGATGGGCTTTGATTGGGTGAGAGTTGGATTATCCGAGTGGACTAACCCTAGTTACCTTACTATTTGGACTTGTTTTGGCGGGTTTTGTTTTGAGATTTCATTTTATTTTAACATTTGGATTTTGTAATTTCCTTGTAAATCTTTGGTTATTATGACTTGGTACATTATTATTTTAAGACTTCCGCTTGAAAATTTTACTTGTATGTCCCGATATGACACCGGTGTGACACTTCTACCCTTGTCGGGTTGGGGTGTTACAATTATGGTATCGAGACCGTGTTTCGCCTTGTTGACTTTAGGATTGACCCGTGAGGATTGGGTACACATTAGGCTTCCGTCATTCGATATATTCCGATTCCTTTGATTTTCGTTCGGTTTGACTTGATAATCTTTTGTCTTCACCGCTTTGCTCTTCTTCTCTTCGCATTTGAATTTTATTATTTTGTCTTCGCACATCCGTTTGTCGATCGTTAGATGGAGACTACCGTGGAGCCAAAGACGATGGTGCCGAACTGCGTTGTCGCAACAAGTCTCTCGAAATGGAGAGGTTCGTGAAGCGTAAGCCACTCGATCGCCGTCTTGTTGGAGACATCGAGGTCTGCTGGAGGAAGCTAGACTTAATCAACCAAAGACGAACGACGAAGACAAGATTCAACCGTGGTCGAGAAGGTTCATCTACTTCATATGATTTGGCGCGATTTGTGTTACTCCGATTTGTTGTCATGCATTTTTGGCGGTTTGATATTTTGTTATGTGATTTTGATCGGCATTGCTCTTCCTTGATTTGTTCGAACTCGGTTTGAATCGTGAGCGTCATCTTTTGGCATTTTGGTAATATCTCGCTTTTCCTTTGAATCTTCCGTAATGAGTCATGAGGAACCGTTTTACATAAGTTGGTGGTTTTCTCCTTTGTGGTATGGTAAGTTGTTTGATGTGTTATATCTTTGTATGTACGCGATTCGGGTCTGCTCTGATATGTTACTTGTTATCTGTATGTGATATGTTTTGTGTGTTATTGGCTTTGTGGGTTGTCATGACCCGGGACAGAATATGGTGACAATAAGGGCTTGTTATGTGATGCAAGTATTATGACGCCTGATCAACGTGATAATACCGAGATCATATAATTTGAACTTATTGGAATCGTACGACGTTTTGGGAAATGCCTGGGGTTGGTACGTGAATGGACTAAGACTTATATCCGTAATCCTTTGATCCTCATGTTTGTTGAAATTCTGTACCTCCTTACGAGATTTTCACCGACATCTGTTATGAATAAGTTTTGTACACTATGGGACCGATATCATTATGATCTCGTGTGAGACTATGGATTCTTTGCATCCGCGCTTGAACTTGTACGTCTCTCGTATTACGACTTCAATTTTCGAGGACGAAAATTTTTCTTTTAGAGGGGAAGAGTTGTAAAACCCTAAAAATCTAAACGTATAAAAAGACTATTATGCCCTCAGATTTAATATTTATGAAATATGAAAAATTACGTCAAACTCATTAAGTACATTATAACGTAACGTATAAATAATCAACATAATGTACAAGATAAACAAGATCGACTTACACTTTCGTCTAAAATGCATCACACGTTTCTCTTTAGTTTCATGGGCCGATTTATTTTAGCATTCATGATTTAAATCATATCAAGTAAATGTAAAAGCCCATCTAAATGGATTTGGCCCATTGTTTTTCTTCTTTTGCTCAGTAAAACCGAACCCCTATCATCCCTTCCCTATTTTTATTTTCCCCCACATTTCACGTTTACTTCTCACCCTCAAACCCTAAACCTAAAAAGTGACGGCTGGCATTTTCTCTTCTCCCTCCATTCGACTCAAAAATGACAAGTACGAGGTTGGTAACAAGGCTGCTGTGGTCGTGATGGTTGGGTCATGGAACCTGGTAAATAGGCTGATGATTGTGGTGCACCGCTGCTGGTCAAGGTGATCAAGGAAGCTGTCGTGGGGTTTGTTCAAACCTGCTGAGCGTGGGTTCATGGTTCAAAAGATTGGTTCCTAGTCGTGGTTCTAGGTCAAAGGGTTGCTTGGTCGTGGGTTATGCTGGCCTTGGTTTCGTTTTCATTCCACTCGAGCAACTACGGTTTGTCTCAATCCCATTTTTTCCTCCTGTTTGTTTTCTTTGGTTGTGTGTCGTGAGGTTGTCATTCAAGAACATGCATACGAATTGTCGCATGAGATGATAAAAGATTACATGAAATCACATATTAGGTCACATGTATATCGAATGAACCTAGACCATGTTTTCAACCATATAAAAGCATTTTGTTGGAATCTGTTTGACCCCATCTTACACGAGGCATACATGTTGCTCTTTTCCTGTATCATGCTAAAATGAGACATAGGCATAAATGAGCACATAAAGTATTAAGAAAAGGGGCCATGTATTCGACTACTCGACTTATGCATGTTAGCCTTGGAATAATCTTGAGCTAAAATGGGTCATATAAGCGTGTGTACATGTTGGCCATCTATTGTTGCTAATAATTATTAAAATGGGTCTCGATGATTTACTGAATTTAATATGGGTTATAATATATGTTCGACTAGAATAAACACTAAAAATGGGTGTCGTTTATAGTTAAGACTTAAACAAAAAGGATTTTTGTTTTTAATAAGGAATAAGGACTCGTTAATATTAAAACATGAAGGAGTAGTCATTAAAATGTAAAGAGGATGGAATAAAGTCGTAAAATAAGTAAACTCATGATATTTACTCTTTAGACCCTAAACATCGTAACTTGGCATAAATGACCCTTAAAGTATGATAGCACCCATTTTGCATCATTAACCTAATATGACATTAAATACATCTTAAATGACTAAATCGCTAAGTCACGGAAACACGCTATTTTCGGAAAGTTACTAAAAGTGGAAACACGCTAAAAATGGAAAGTCGTCGAAATGGGTGTCGATCTTAATAAGCGTTATCTAATTCATAGGTTCCGGACGGCGGATTGATTCATCGTGTGATTTACGTTTCTATTTTGCTTGCTTTGATTGAGGTACATATATTCTATCCCTTTCGGTGAGGGATGTCTCGACTTTTCAATCCTTGACCTTGCTTTATCTATGATATTCCTTTGCTATGATTTCCTATGCTATGATCCTTCGATATGATTCCGACATAATCCTTTGATATGATTCCGCTCGCTATGATATTCGTTTGTTATGACTATGAACTTCGATTATGAACCTTATGATATGAAATCTCGATATGAAACTTTGATATGAACTTTGATATGAACTCTGATATGAACTTTGATATGAACCCTTATGATATGATATGAATATGCTTTGACCCTTCAGTTTGATACCCGAGCCAAAATTTGTTTCCTAGTCAGGAAGGTAACCTGACCGTGTCATTGATGCACCAATGGCATGACTTTAGTGTGGTTGAGTGATGTTCCACACCGTCCCCATTTTGATATGATTATGAGCTCACTATATGTATATGATTTGGCCATTATATGTTTTGGGGGGCGTATGGATGCATCCTAGATTTGATTTGTTTGAGGATTTGATCGATTGGAGCTTTGTTTGGTGAATGATGTCGGGTGCAATCCGCGTTTTCACATTTCCGGGAGCTAGCTACTCCATTTGTTACCGAGGTCTCCTCCTATTATGTATGGTATTCCGAGGTCACCCTCCGAATACAATGGCTACGTATGATATGATATGATATGATATGTTTCTGGGCTCGGGTAGATTTCTGATAACCCTTACACTTTTGCTATACCTATATTGTACCTTCTACATTCCCCAACGCACCATATTATGTGTACCCTTATATGACTTACTCTACTACCAAGATTTATACATTCCATTGTGATATGTCACACTCTCATTCCGTTAATTCCGATTATCGTTCCATTCACGTACCGGGTTGTTATATGTTATTGGATTTGATTATGATATTCATGTTTATATGACCTCGATTACTCTGTATGATATGTATGTATGCGATAGAAGATTTACATTGTCATCGATGATATGCTATCTTCTTGTTATGTGATCCTTTGATGTGTCTCGTAACCGTCTTTGGTATGAAATCGATTGATTGATACATTTATCTTTGTACCACGCTCAATTAATCTCGTGGACTATGACTATCCGTGGTGTCCTTATCTACTTGTCGTTGACCCGCCATGTTTGCATTTATATTTATGCTACGGTTTGATTGGGTAAATGGTTCAACTTATGAAGTCTAGCTTGTTAATTTGTTTAGTTGCCTTGCTATGTATTTAATTCATTTTATTATAGTGCTCTTATTGTATTTCTACTTATTATGTGTGACCGCCATGTGTTGGTGATGTTAGTACTTCCAATCGTTATGAATCTTGGTTATGTTTTCAATTAAGAGTTTTGACTGTGTGAATTGCCATGCTCGCTTATTAATTAATTGCTTCCGCTTGCTGTTGATATCTGTTTGGCTTGTATGTCTCTGATTTCCTGAATTGATTGTATGACATATATGTTGTGTGGATGCTTCGCCTGCTATGTTTGCTTATGTTTCAGTTCTTGTATGTCCGGTTTGTATGTGCTTGTTTATATGTCATCGATGCTTTGCTTCGCCGCTCTCCGTGTTATCATTCGTTTGGATATCTGTATAATTGTGTTCGCAGATCCTCTTGACTCATTACTCTCATTTCGCTACGACCTTGTTATCCGTTCCTTTGTTTCATTTGCATTTCAGATTACATTTAGCTTTCGCTTTGTTATATCATTCCTTTGGGCTTTTTAAGCTCACCGCATTTCTTTTCTGCGGGTTTTAGGTTTGAAGATGGGCTTTGATTGGGTGAGAGTGGATTATCCGAGTGGACTAACCCTAGTTACCTTACTATTTGGACTTGTTTTGGCGGGTTTTGTTTTGAGATTTCATTTTATTTTAACATTTGGATTTTGTAATTTCCTTGTAAATCTTTGGTTATTATGACTTGGTACATTATTATTTTTAAGACTTCCGCTTGAAAATTTTACTTGTATGTTCGATATGACACCGGTGTGACACTTCTACCCTTGTCGGGTTGGGGTGTTCAGTGTATGTGCTACTACACCTATTCCCGATGATGGGGATGATGCTACCGTGGGCGCGATCGGAAGAAGGAGCAAATGGGAGAATGATGACTACATATGCAGAGGTCTTATTCTCAATGGTATGTCGATTCTCTGCTTGATATTTATCGAACTTTGAATCTTCCAAAGAACGATGATTCCTTGGATGCCAAATATATAGTCGAGGATGCATCAAGTAAGAAGTTCCTTGTTAGTAATTTCACAAATTACAAAATGACCGATTCAAGACCGGTTATGGAACAATACAATGAACTTCTTGGAATTCTTGGAAGGTTTACACAACACAATATGCACATGGATGAGGCTATTTCGGTCTCTTGTGTTATTGACAAACTCCTCCTTCTTGGAAAGATTTCAAGCATACCTTGAAACATAAGAAAGAGGAGTTAACTCGGTTGAGTTAGGCGCTTATCTGCGCATTGAGGAATATCTCAAGGTGCGGGATAATGACAAGCCAAAGAGTAGCAATGCTACTTTGGTGCATCTGTTGTCAATATGGTGGAGCATAACAACTCCACCGGTACAATGACAACAAAGGCAAGCGCAAATATCATGATAACACAAGGCGGATCCAAACAAGAAGGCAACACCTACTTGTTGGAAATGTGGCAAGACCGGTCACATTAAAAGGGAATGTAAGGGTGTTAAGTTTGGTGGTAAAGCCAATGGATCGAGCACTAATGGTTCAGGGGTGGTGGTTCACCCAACTCATTGAAAGGTCGAATATGTTTAATAAGTCTTTTGATTTATTATGTTACATATGTATCTGAATCTAATTATGTGCGGGATGATGATATTGCGTGGTGGGTTGACTCGAGCAACAGTTCATGTGTGCAAAGATAAAAGGCGGTTCAAGACTTATGAGTCATCGAATGATGGTTCTATTCTTCACATGGAAATGAGTCAACGACCTTGGTGCATGGTCATGGTTGTATAGATCTTAGGTTTAGTTCTGGAAAGATTGTAACTTTGTTTAATGTTATTCATGTTCCTGATATAAGGAAGAACTTGGTTTTAAGTAGTGTTTTGAATTATCATGGATATAAACAAGTTATTGAATCTGATAAATTTGTTCTTTCTAAGAATGGCGTTTTTAATGGTTTTGGTTATTTATGTAATCAAATGTTCAGGCTTAATGTTTCCACTGATAGTATATCTGTAACCACTGACAGTGTTATTTCAGCTTTTGTGTCTACATTTGATCAGACTAACTCTATCCTTTGGCATGCAAGACTTGGTCATTTACATTATAAAAGAATGCAAGATATGTCTAGGGATGGTTTAATCCCTGCTTTTGACATGGACACTGAAAAGTGTAAAACTTGCATGTTGACCAAGATAACCAAGAAACCGTTTGGTGTTAGTCGTGAGACTAAGATCTTGGAGCTTATTCACGATGACTGTGTGATTTGCATGCCACTCCTTCTTTGGGGAATAAGAAGTACTTTGTGACATTTATTGATGATGCTTCTAGATTTTGTTATGTCTATCTCTTACATACCAAGGATGAAGCATTAGATAAATTCAAAGTGTTTAAAAGCGAAGTTGAATTACAACTTGGGTCTTTGATCAAAAGATTAAGGATCGATAGGGAGGTGAGTATATGGATACTCTATATTTTCATCTGTTGGAATAATCCATGAAACTATCGCCCTTATACTCCTCAAAGAAATGGCATTTACGAAAGGAAAAATAGGGTCTTTCAAGGAGATGGTTAATTCCATGTTGTCCTATTCGGGATCGAGTCAAGGTTACGGGGTGAAGCTATGTTAATGACTTGCTATTTATTAAATAGGGTTCCCAACAAAAGGAACAAGGTTACCCCTTATAAACTCGGACTAAAAGGAAACCCAACCTGAACTATCTCGGGGTCTAGGGTTGTAGGGGTTGTAAGACTCGATCCAAAGCAAAGACTTTGGGTGAAAGAGGCATTGATCGCATCTTTGTTGGATATCTTGAGCATTCCAAGGCTTTTAGGTTCTATGTTATTGAACCTAATGAACATGTTTCAATTAACTCTATAATTGAATCGAGGGATGCAACTTTGATGAGAATAGATTCACATCGGTCCCTAGACCAAGTCGAGGATTCCTAATGGAACTCATGACACCGGTGTATCGGTGGTCCCCGATGAGGTTGTGGTTCAACAACACGAACTCCGTGCTCGGGAAGAGCAAAAGGGTCAAGACTCCAAAGTCATTTGGACCCGAGTTTCAACTATACTTAGTTGAAGGTACAAGGATGAGGTCTCGACCAATACTCCTATTGCTTCATTGTTGAGGATGATCCCAAGACATTTGAAGAAGCAATGAAGTCCCGTGACATTGCTTTATGGAAAGAAGCGGTCAATGATGAGATGGATTCCATCATGGGCAACAACACTTGGTGTTGGTTGATCTACCACCGTGTTGCAAACCTGCGGGTTGCAAATGGATTTTCAAAAGGAAAATGAAGGTAGATGGAACTATTGAAAAGTTCAAGGCTAGATTAGTTATTCGGGGCTTTAAACAAAAGTCGGGGATAGACTATTTTGATACTTATGCCCTCGTGGCTCGTATCGATTACCATAAGGCTAGCCGATTGCTATGGCATCTATTCACAATCTGATTATTCATCGGATGGATGTGAAGACGACTTTCTTGAATGGTGAATTGGAAGAGGAGGTTTATATGAACCAACCTCGTGGCTTCATATTGCACGAAATGAAAACAAGGTGTAAACCGATTAAGTCTCTTTATGGACCAAGCATGCACCTAAGCAATGGCATCAAAAATTTGATGAAGTGGTTTTGTCTAGTGGTTATGTTCTTAACCAAGTCGACAAATGTGTATATAGCAAATTTGATGAATACGGTAAAGGAGTTATCATTTGTCTATATGTTGATGACATGTTGATCTTTGGCACCGACCAAAATCAGTTGACGACAAAGGAATTTTGTCATCAAGGTTCTCCATGAAGGACATGGGGAGGCGATGTTTTCCTTGGTATTAGGATTAAACATGAAAGTAAAAGAATTTCTATCTCTCGGTCTCATTATATTGAGAAGGTCTTGAGGAAATTCAATTACTTTGATTGTACTCCGATGAGTACACCTATGGATACCGTGAGAAGTCGATGCTAATCATGGCAAGGCGTATCTCAACTTGAGTATTCTAGGGTAATTGGCTGCCGATGTATGTCATGACTTGTACAAGACACGATAATGGTTTTGCGGTGGGAAAATTGAGCAGTATACTAGTAATCCTAGTGCTCATCACTAGCAAGCGTTCAAAGGGTGCTGAAGTATTTGAAGAGAACTATGGATTATAGTCTCTCATATAACGTTACCCATCGGTGTTGGAAGGTTACACCGATGCAAGTTGGATCAAGAACATCAAGACAATTCGATCTACCGGTGGTCGGGTATTCCTACTTGGTGGAGGTGCAATTTCTTGGGCATCCAAGAAGCAAACTTGCATCACCGGTTCAACAATGGAATCAATTTGTGGCTCTAGCACCGGTAAAGAAGCTAAATGGTTGAAAAACTTGCTTTCGAGATTCCATTGTGGCTCAAACCTATAACACCCATTTCTATCCGGTGTGATAGTGCGCTACATTGGCTAGGGCTTATAGCCGGATGTACAATGGTAAGTCTAGACACTTAGGTGTCGTGCATAGCATGATTCGTGAGCTTATCATGAATGGGTGGTATCTATAGAGTTTGTTAGATCTCAATGAACTTAGCCGATCACTTGACGAAGGGATGGCTAGAGACTTGGTTATAAAGTCTCGCTAAAGGGATGGGTTTAAGTCCAACTTAGTCATCGAATGCTAGGACACCCAACTCCTCCCGAGGAAACTTAGGAGCCGAGTTCAATGTGGAAAGTCGAACATTCGATGGTGGAGCACATGTTTTATTTACATCCCAAGGTTGTGCTCGTAACCCTTTGAAAGGTGGATGAAGTCTTTACTTAATGGTTAATTTTCTTTGAAAAGTGCTTGGCGGGAGCATGACTAAAAGGAACCACCTATGTAAATGTTGAAGTTTTGCCGCTTGAGAAGCTTTGGACTTTTAGCTTTTACAACATTTATGAATTTGGATATGGACACATGGCTTGTATAGTGTCGAGTCATTAGTGTTTAAAACTTGTGTGTATTTTATCTTCGTGTATTTAAATGAGTTGAAGGGTTCAATTCTTAGAACACCCCGATTCTCGAATATTTGAACGTGTAATTTACTAAGATGGAAATTCAATCCTCTGGACATTTTCGTTTATGCACATGTTTTGATTGATGTTTATTTTTCATGCAAAGGAAGTGAACTAAATTTGGGGAGGATTGTTGGAAAATTTAGTGCACTTGTGGGATTAGTTCACACCTTGCAATGGGTTAGAGGTACAGAAGTGTACACCCATAAGGTCCATGAACTCCACGACTCTTATAGTGTTTTGTATTGGTAGTCCGTGAAAGTCTTGCTTGGTGAAAATCTTGCTTGTGGAAAGTCGCTTGTGGTTTCCATCGATAAGCGATGTTTCCACCGATAGGCGGTGTTTCCACCAAGTGGTGTATCCACCGATAGTGCTATGAAATCTTGATACATCGATAGGTTGTACTTCCACCGCAAGTGAAAGTACCGCTAGTGGAAAGTCTCGCTTATGGAAAGTCTCGCTAAATGGCGCTATAACTTCTTTATGACCACATTTAATTGGTCATGTAACCACTAACGGCTATAATGGGGATAATTATGAGGCTATTAATGGGCGATTAATACTCATAATTCCATGGAATAGCTCAAGAGTAACCTCCTATATATAGGAGATCCGAAAATGCATGAGACACACACGTAAAACGAAAACACTTATTAGTGAAAGGGTTATAGAATTGTGCCTAATTCTCTAGCGCATTTGGTCTTATCCCAAATAGATATTCGTGATACCCAGGCATTAGGGTTGAATAGTTTACTTTGGAAAGTGATCACACGATTCCAAGTGATATCCAGTAACCACCAAGTGGTATCTGTTACTACTAACGGCTTGTTTGTTTCTGTTGAAGAGTTGCACATTTCTGAATTGATTATCTTCACCCTGCTTTGGGACGAATAACCACCAACACGCATGAAAGGAAAGGTTAAAAGAGTCTCTAATCTTACATGCCAGAGGATGTAACACTAAAGCAAAAAGAAGAGGCCCAAGCGGATCACCTTGTTGCACACCTTGATGAGACCAAAGAGTATGCTCACCATAATATAATCTGGCGGGACTGGAGTAACAGAATTCCACCCAACGCGACAAAGCAGGAAAATGAAGCCGAACCTCACGCAACAAAATAGCCCGATCAACCATGTTGAAAGCGTTCTTAAAATCAACTAACAACATGGAAAGACCAACATCACCCCCCGATCCTCAATCAAACGGTTCACTGCATGAAGAATAGCCTCCCCACCACCCGAAACCCCAACACCGAATTGCAAATCATCTAAGTAGACACCCGAAGAATGGCCAATCATGGACGCACATACCTTGGAAACTAACCGCCTCCAAACAGTTCCAACGGCAATTGGACGGATACCTCCTCCCGGCTTGACCGAGGGTGTGAGAGGAGCACTAGCAATGTACTCACCCAACACCCTCGGACATTTACCAAAGAAGAAAAAGGTTCACCACTGGGTGATAAGCGACCAACTCATCGAAATAGCAACAAGCAGCACCATTTAAACAATCCAAAAGGTGTTGAGCACGCAAACCATCTCGCCCACAAGAAGTACCCCGAGGGAAACTCTTAATCATATCAAGAACCAAGGTAGGAGATGCAGTAAGGTGTTGGTGATCGATGGGTATATCAGGCATCAAAGGAGCAGACTGGAAGGGATGCTTAACTATTAAATCCTCAAGAGTAGAATCATCATAGGGTGCGATACCAGAAGACGAGAGAACTCTGACAGCAGCCGTATAATGACCATCACAAATCTTCCTCTTGCATTGCTTGACATTGCGGTCACCCAAATCCAACCTGTCATCATCAATATTATGCCATACAGGGGGGGATCGGCTAAAACCTCCCGCACAATCTGAAAACTACCACCAGGTGTACCCAATGAACGAATGGCATTAACAATATATTCTTCCTGGCGTTGACGCTTAGTGGTAGACCTACACTCTTGATTACTCCTCGGACAAAAAGTTTTAAGGAGACATAAAGGCAAGACCAACAAACCAACCCAACAAGCAATGTGATCAGGCGTACATATCACCTTATCAAGGGCTCCTTTCAGAACACGAGAAAATTCCAAACGACATCTGGAAGGGATTGATTTGACAGTCCGCAACCCCTTAGAAAATAAAGTATCAAGAAGAGTTAAATCAAAGCCACTAACCTCGTCCACTACTGATGAGTATGCAAATACTCATCATTTTTGTACCATTTAAACTGCAAAAATATCTGAAAACACTCAGAAATACTTCAAAATGATAAAAATATCACAAATAAGTGTTTTATGTGTTTCAAATGCAAAATACCAAAATCGTGTGAAAAACGTATCAAGTTTGCACAATTGGCAGTTTTAGTCCCCTAAGTTTCAAAAGTTGTCAAATCTAGTCCCTGGTAAATCAAAATAAAGCAAAATATCATTTAAGGTCCATGGGATTCAAAAGTTGTCAAAACAAACCCTTAAAGTTTAAAAATTACAAAATGACAACTTTAGTCCCTAAAGTTTGAAAATTGTCAAAAATAGTCCTTTGTGAATTTAAAAAGTAAAAATAATCAAAAATAAACCTTGTACTATTCATAAATGGAATAATTGGTCCTTGTGTTAACTTTGGAAACTTGTCAAATCAGGCCCCTATACTTTCAAAAATTACAAGAATGGTCCTTGTGATAAACTATAAACCAAATGGACCCTTTTGTATTTTTACCCCAGCCAAACCCAAAAGAACCCCCTGTCAATATCCTGTGACCCCCCCATTTTGAACCCTTGCCTTATTATTAAAAACGGGTCAACGAAAGTCAAATACCGCCATCACTGTTCATCGTCCTCACACAAAACGCGCCAAAACCAGACACCCCATCAAACAACCATGGTTTTCATTTCCACCTTTCCACCTCACCTTAACAGTTGTTTACCCACTCCCTAACACCTCCACAAACACCAAAATTCATTAATTGAAAAAACCTGCTCAAAGAAATTTGGCGCCAAAATGCCAAATGGACAGTTCTGATGAAATATGAGGATCCAATGGTTGAAAAGAAGTGGGAAAGTCTCAGAGATGTCGACAGAGTCTAAAAAGATCTTTATAAAGCAAGAATGGAGCAATGTAGAGAGTTATCTAGTTTTATTTTTAATTAATGTATGTCGAATAGTGTAATTTTACATTTCCAGTGTAATTTAAAGCTTTCAAGTACTTTTTTAAGTTATCTCAGTGTATTATGAATCTTTTTCAGTCATAAATTTCAAATTTCAGTTTCATTTTCAAGTTTATGCATTTTCAAGCTTAAAATCTCAATATATTCGAATGTTGTTTTTAGTTGTTGTCTTGGACTCATAAGCTTATGTAAGCTCCTTATATAGCTTATGTAAGCTATTAGAAACCTTAAAATCAGTTATAGACATAAAAAGCAAAATTACCAAAAATAAAAAAAAAATAGTTAAAATTAAAATTCAATGGAGAAGATGATCAAGAAGTCGGAGCGAGGTTGATTTTGGATTGCCCTTGGTTTAGTGCTTCGGGAAGCTATAGGAAGGGTTCTCGTTCTTGGTTCTCGCCCACTTGAATTCCAATTTGTAAGCAATTTTCTCAAAATTTGCGTTTCTAGTTTAAGTGTTTAAAGTGTGTTAATTTTAGCTTAATTTGTCTAAATATAGTGATTAAAAGTTAATCAATAGCTTTCTTTGTTTGAAAAGTTGTTTTAGTACTTAAAGCTTCATAATGTCCTATAAAGGGTTGTTTGGATTTGCTTGGTTAAAGCGTGTTAGAGGTTGTTCATATGATTATTCTTGGTTGATATATGTTACATTAGGTCAATATAGCTCAGATATACAAGAAATATCAGTGCTCACTTGTTAAAAAAGTCAAAATCTCTTTTAATCTCACCTAGTTTGTTAACTGTTAGTATTTAGGAAACAAAATTCATCATAGTAGCTTATAACTTGGTCACATAGCTTAATTTCATCTTATCTTAGCTTATTACAATATAATCAGTTAGTAGAATCAATCCAAAGTTCATAAAAGTCAACTTGATAGTGTAATTTAAGCAGTCAAAATTTTCGGTTTAGTGGTTTTGAATAAAATAGATCATTTTCTATAGGATTTAATTTTGAGTTTCATGTTTTAAGCTTTTAGATTTATAAACTTTAGTTGCTCATCTTTATCATAGTATTTTTATAATTTCTAGTTAGCTTATTTAGCCGCTTATTTTTAGTTTCTTTTAAGCCCTTGTCTGAAAAAGTGCCCTGTGCACAGTTTTACAAGCTTTTTCACAAGCTCATACAGAGCTCATTAGTTAGCTTTAGCTTGTGTATCTTAGCTTATTGGAAAGCTAACCTAGCTGTCTTTTTAGTCCAGTGCTTATATTTTCACTTTCTAGCTTATTTAATAGGGCTGCAACTAGCTTATAAGTTGTCCCATTTTTGTGTACACTGACTCAGTATATATTGAGTCATTGCTCGATGTTTATAAGCTTTTCTCAAGCTCTTCATAAGCTCTCCGTGGTTCCCCAGGTGTGAGCTTGGACTTTTGGAAAGCCCACCAACCCATCTTGCTACTTGGTCTTAATTTTGAGCTTTTCAAATTATTTAATAAGCTTAAATTGCTTTGGAAAACGATTTGCAGTCTGTTTGTTTTATAGGTTTAGTATAAGTGCTTATTTGCTCATTTTAAGCTTATCAGTGTAATACTTTGTGTTTTCTAGCTTAATAAGTTCCTTTAGCTTATTTACATCTTATTTCACTTTTGGTTCTAACTGTTTAGCTTATTTGGACACTTGTTTGAGCTTTAAAAATCAAAATAAGCCATAAGCTTAACTGTTGAGATCATAAGCTCATTAACTATTTATTTTTAAGTTTTAAAATTTTTGTTTTCATTAAAAGTTTGTCTTATCAGTAGTATAATAGGTTTATAAAAGAAAAAAACACAAAAATATTATTTTAAAAATAGTGATAGCATTTATTTAATATAAATTAGCTTTTAATTTTCTTTTAAACTTATTATTAAGCACTTATCATTTTTATATTTTCTTAAGTTTCATCATATTAAAGTATTTTTAGGAATTTCCTTAGATTTTTCCTTCTTAATCTAGTATTTTTAATAATTAGTAATAGTTTTAATAATTAATTAATTTTAAAGTATTAAATAGTAAAATTAATATTTATTAAGTAAAACCATGTTTTATATTTTTCCTAGATTTTTAACTTAATTAGAAAATATAAAATTAATCTTATAATTTTCCTTCTTATTTTCTAATTTTAATCCTTTAATTAGTTTAATTAGATTTAAGTTATTAATTAAGTTTTAATTTATAAAACCTTTGCAAAAGACAAAAATATTTGTTTTTAATTTTATAAATCTTTTAAGTTGTTCTAGATTTTTATAAAATAAGTTTGTAATTTTCTTAGTTAATTTTGTATGATAAATCTTTTAGATTAATTAAACTAAGTTTTAAATAAGTTTAAAATAATTTTAATTAATTAATTAATATTAAATTAATATAATATTAGTAAAATATTTTCTTTTTAGATTTTAATTTTCTGTAAGTTTAAAAAGTTTTTAAATTTTCATTTTACACCCTTTTAGTTTAAAACTTGTCATTTTAAGTCCCTGTAGTTTTTTAATTTACATTTTTATACACGTTTGTTTAATCTGATTGTTGTGCTTTATAATTCTGTATTCAAATACAATTCCAATCAATCAGTAGTGTAATTACCAATCAAAATCCTTACAGATCATTATCCTTAGTGATCATTCTATTTCTGAAACGTTTTTAAACACCATTCAACCTCCGTGGGACTTAACGATCCGGGAATCCACTATAATCCAAGGGAAATTGCATTGGTTTTAGATTGTTTGAATTTTATTACGGTTGACCATTCACAAGTGGTTGACTTGTGTAATAAACTTGACAGTTTGGAAGTCAATCAAATTTTGGCCGGCACGGGAGGTGTAAGCGTGTTTTAAACATTTTCAAATCCATTCTTGCACATATACCACCTTTTGTAAAATTTTTTTAAGTTATCAAAAGTTCATTAACACTTTTCCTAAAGTGTTAACAACACCAAAAAAATATTAAACAACAAAACAATCGTAACGTTTTCTATCCTGTATTTTCTTTAAGGTGATTCTTAAAGAGGTACGATTTGGTTAAGCGAGGCGATACCAAAAATATTGTCCAATAGTGTTTTAAACCCTTAGCACAAATCTATACCTCGTCTTTTCGGTGGTACTTAAATACATAAAATCAACCACCCATGAACCAAGGCGTAACACCTACCAACCGGGGGTGTGAACATTAATAAGTTCCCAATCTTAAAGATCAAAACTTGCCTTTGTGTCCTTGTGATTTGGTGTACCTTTTCAAAGAAGCCATTTCATTTGTGATTATTGGTTTAAGTTCACTTGTCGTTTTGCCTCGCATTTGTTTTGAAAACCGATTTTTATACTTAGTGCATGAGCACTCGTTCTTCCACTCAACAAGTCCACTTTCGAGCTTGTAAGTATTCCTCGTGAGCGTGAGGACGTTCGCTCCTTTAGCCGTGGATCGAGGGCGTCTAGCACCACCACCCCCTGTCGTAATGGCGGAAGATAAGCCGATGAATGAGCTTCTCCAAGCACCCATCGAGGGTTACGGAGATGCCATTGTTGTCCCACCATCGTGGTCGATACCTTTGAGCTCAAACCGGGTTACTTAATCTTGTAACCCAAAGCCAATTTTATGGTTTTGGCGGGGACGACCCTCATGCACACATTCGATGGTTCAACAAGATTGCATCGACCATCAAATACAAGAATGTCCCACATGAAGCAATTAAGATTCTTCTGTTCCCATTCTCTCTGAGGACAAGCCGGAATTGGCGAGAAACAACCCCTCGTTCCATTGAGACATGGGAGGATTTAGTCACTAAGTTTGTTAACGAATTCTATCCTCCATCCCGAACTACAAGTCTTAAGAATGAGATAATGAAATTTACTCAAAGATTTGATGAATCATTCGGTGAGGCATGGGATCGTTACAAAGAGTTGCTCATGATGTCCGCATCATGGTGTTACCGAGTTAATGAAAATGGATACTTTCTACAATGGTTTGAACCAAACTAACCAAGACTCTTTAAATGCCTCCGGGAGGTAATTTCTGAGCAAGACCACAAAAGAAGCCTTGCAAATCATAGAAAACAAGTCCCGGTCCGCCCTTTCCGAACAAAGACATATCGGTCTCGGCCTAATGCGGGACCTTCTACTTCATCTCACGTGAGTACATCTAGCACCGATGCTAAGATTGACAAACTCACGGATATTGTTCGAGCTTTGGTTCTTGCTAACCAAAGAAAGTCACTTTCACACAGACACCATCACATGGTGAAGTGAAGAAAGTCAGGTGCTGTGTTACTTGTGGTGGCCCTCATGCATACTACAATCTGTCTGCCACCGATGGTAGTCCCTTTGAAGCCAATGCTATAGCCGGTACTTCACATCGGGAGGTAATCATACCGTCCTCAAAATGAACCAAACTACCATGCTAATACTTATCGGGGACCACCGGTTTTAACGAGAATCCTAACATACAAAACCGAATCGAACCAACCTAGAATGAACCAAGGTTATCAAAACCAAGGTAATTTCTATCCCGGACCAAATCAAGGTTTCCACATCAAGGAAACTTTAATCAAAACAATTTCAATCGAAGGAATCAATTTCATGGAAATGTGAATCCTAATCAAGGAAATTTTCAAAATCAAGGCCCTAATCCGAACATTAGAGGCCGAATTTTCCTAATCAAACTCAAGCCATTGTTCCAACTGGACCATCATCGATGAGTTATTGAAGCAATTCATGAAATCCCAAGATGAAATGAACAGGTTGTTGGTCGGTCGGATCACCGATCTAAAGAAGTCTTTAAATGATCAACCCCGGGCTCGTGAAAACTTCCAAGCAACACGATCGCTAACTTGGGGGCGATGCAAAGGCGATCACAACCGAAGTGGTGTATCATACGATGGACCCGCTATTCCTACTACCTCTTCTTCTTCTATCCCAAAGGTAGTGGAAAGTGAACCTAAGGCGACAAAGGACAAGGAACTTCCTACTAATAACGGAGGTACCAACGATGTCCATCCTCGAGTTGTCCGAAACCCAAACCAATCCATATTTTTTTTGAACCTCCAAGAGCTCCGTTGAAAACCCCAACCAAATCTTCTATTCCTTACCCATCACGTTTGAATGAGCAAAGCTCCATGAAAAAGCCGGTCATCAAATGGACAAATTTTTCAAATTTTCCAAGAACTACATTTTGACATAAGCTTTGCGGATGCTATCATCTTGATGCCCAAGTTTGCATCAACTCTCAAACACATGTTAAGCAACAAGGAAAAACTGTTTGAAATGGCTAAAACCCTTCGAACGATAAGCGCTTTCCGCGATTACATAAAGAAGCTTCGAGAAGCTTGGAGATCCGGAAAATTTCTCTTACCTTGTGTATTTCGGGAATGGTTGAATGCTTTGCCTTAGCCGATCTTGGTGCAAGCATTAACCCGATGCCTCATTCAAGATGGAAGAAACTTTCTCTTGGGACCTTACTCCTACATGCATGACTCTCGAGCTTGCAGATCGTACAATATCCCGTCCACTTGGCATTGCCGAGGACGTATTTGTGAAAGTAGGAAAGTTCCATTTTCCGGTGACTTTGTAGTTGTTGATTTCGATCTTGATCAGCGGTTCCTCTCATTGTTGGACGAGGATTCACGAGAACGGGCCGTGCTCTCATTGATGTATTTGAGCAAGAAATCACATTACGTGTGGGTAATGAAGTCACCTTTAACCTTGATCAAACTTGAGGTACTCCGCAAACTATGATTACGAGTCGGTTAACCGAATAGATATCATTGATGTTGCTTCGAAGAGTACTCTCAAGAAGTTCTTGGTTATGATCATAATTCTTGAGTGATAATCTCACTCATTCATCTCAACCCATCATTTCCAATTCTACTCCTTCTCTCGCTCCGTTTGAGGAAAGTGACTTCATCTTGGAAGAGATTGAAGCATACTTGTCTAGTGATTCGGTTTCATGGGAAATTGATCACGCCCAATTGACATCGAGGAGATATTCTTCTCATCGAAGATGCTCAATGATGATCCTTCATCACTCCTCCCGCCGAGCTTCATAATAAGGAAGTCAAGTCGGTTGAGAAAGCCAAGAATTTCTGAGGTAGAACTTAAGGACTTACCACCTCATCTCGAATATGCATTTCTTGAGGTGATGATAAATTACTGTCATTATTGCTCGAGATTTGAGTAAAGATGAAAAGATCGCCTCATAAAGGTCTTGAAGTCACACAAGCAAGCAATTGCTTGAAACTCTCCGACATTAAGGGTATTAACCACGAGTTTTGTACTCACAAAATCTTGATGGAGGATGACTTCAAACCAATGATCAACATCGAGACGAGTAAATCCAAAATCCATGATGTTATTAAACAAGAAGTTCTCAAACTTCTTGATGCAAGATTAATTTACCCGATCTCGATAGTCCACGGTTAGCCCAATTCATTGTGTTCTAAAAGGGTGGCATAGCTGTTGTCACAAATGAAGAAAACGAGTTAATTCCAACTCGGTTGGTTACGGATGGCGTGTGTGTATTGACTATCGTAAGTTGAATGACGCCACCGAAAAGACCATTTTCCTCTACCCTTCATGGACCAAATGCTTGAAAGATTAGTAGGAATGAATACTATTGTTTCCTAGATGGTTTCTCGGGTTATTTTCGGATCCCCATTGATCCACAAGATCAAGAAAAGACCACATTCACCGCCCATACGGAACTTTTGCCTCGCACGTATGCCTTTTGGCCTATGTAATGCTCCTGCACGTTCCAACGATGTATGATGGCAATTTTCCACGGCATGATCGGGAAACAATGGAGGTGTTTATGGATGACTTCTCGGTCATTGGGGACTCATTTCAAACATGTCTCCCATTTAGAAAAATGCTAAACGGTGTGAAGACACCAATCTTTGCCTAAATTGGGAGAAGAGCCACTTTATGGTCAAAGAAGGCATAGTCCTTGGCCATAAAATTTCAAAAACGGGATCGAGGTTGATAGAGCAAAAGTCGATGTTATTGCTAATTGCCTCATCCTACTACCGTCAAAGGTATTAGGAGTTTTTAGGTCATGCCGGTTTTATCGCAGATTCATACAAGATTTTTCTAAAATCGCTTCGCCTATGACCCATCTTCTTGAAAAAGATGCTCCTTTTATCTTCTCAATTTGAGTGCATCAAGCTTTTGAAACATTAAAGAAAAAGCTTATCAAGCACCCATTCTCGTTGTTCCCGATGGGATTTACCTTTGAGCTCATGTGCGATGCAAGTGATTTTGCTATCGGTGCGGTCTTAGGGCAACGTAAAACCAAGCATTTTCACCTATCCACTACGCGAGTAAGACTATGACTAAAGCTCAAACCCATTACACCACTACGTAAAAGAGCTACTAGCCGTGGTGTATGCGTTTGAGAAGTTTCGCCATACCTAATCATGACCAAATGCGTGGTGTATACGGATCACTCGGCTCAAATATCTCTTTGCAAAACAAGATGCAAAGCCGAGATTGCTCGTTGGGTTCTCCTCCGCAAGAATTTGATATCATTATCGTGATAAAAAGGAGCCGAGAACACGGTCACGATCATATGTCCGATCTAGAAAACCTCACCAAGATGTTTTCGAAAAGGAAATAAATGAAACATTTCCTCTCGAGACACTCAATGCGGTTTCTTTTCGTGGAAACTCTTCTACCCCATGGTTTCTTGACGACGCAAATTACCATGCGGGTAACTTCATAGTGAAAGGAATGTCGACCCAACGGAAGAACAAATTCTTCAAGGATGTTAAACATTATACGGGACAACCCCTACTTATTCAAAATACATGCGGATCAAGTCATCCGACGGTGTGTTTATGGACGTAAAGCTATGGACATTCTCAAAGCTTGCCATCTTGGACCCACGGGGCCATCATAGTCCAAACTACACCGCCAAAAGGTGTTTGATTCGGATTTTATTGGCCCACGATTTATAAAGATGCCCACGAATTTGTCAAAACCTATGACGCTTGTCAACGCCACGGAAATATCTCTCAAAGAAATGAAATGCATAAACGCCATTCAAGTGTGTAAGATCTTTGACATCCGGGCGTTGACTTTACGGGACCATTTCCATCATCTCGAGGAAACAAATACATACTTGTGGTCATTGACTATTTGTCAAAATGGGTTGAGCTAAAGCTTTACCCACTAATGATGCCCGAGTTGTTGTGAAATTCTTAAAATCTCTTTTGCTAGGTTTGGAACTCCATGAGCTATAATCATTGATCATGGTACGCATTTACGCAATGACCAATTTGATCGTGTCATGCAAAAATATGGTGTAACTCACCGTCTCTCATCGCATACCACCCCAAACAAGTGGGCAAGTGGAAGTTTCCAACCGTGGTATTAAAAGAATTTTGGAAAGGACAAGAGGCGAAAACCGTGCATCTGGTCGGATAAACTGGATGACTCACTGGCCTTCCAGACAATTTTATAAGACACCCATCGGTGTACACCATACAAGCTTGTGTACGGAAGGCATGTCATCTGCCAATTGAGCTTGAGCACAAAGCATACTGGGCCTTAAAACATGCCAACTTCGATATTCAGACGGTGGTGATCATGTAAAGTTCAAATGAATGAATTAAATGAACTCCGTGATCAAGCATACGAGAACTCTTTGATCTACAAACAAAAGACAAAGAAGATTCATGACTCCAAAATCAAGAACCGCGTTTTCAACGCTGGTGATCGAGTCCTTCTTTTCAATTCAAGATTAAAGATTTTCTGGAAAACTAAAATCCATGGTCCGGACCATTCACCATCACTAAAGTATTTCCTTATGGAACCATTGAGTTATCTCACTGATGGTCCAAATTTTAAAGTGAATGGTCATCGATTAAAACACTATTTTGGAGAGGACATTCCACCCATGGTTGTCCGGATCTACAAACTTTCCCATGAACCAATGAATGCGGGATCGAGTCAAGCTAGCGACTTGGTAATCAAAAACAAGAGCACACACCATATGGGTTTTCACCCATATTTCGATTCTTTCTACTTTCTACCACTCTAGTGTGGGGAGTTGCCTCCATTGTTGTATATAAGTTTTCATCGACAAAAAAAAAAAAAAAAAATGTATATATCAAAAATAAAATAATGGCCGTAGTATTTCCCTTTACGTTCTAAGTTTCGGCATAACCGCTGGTACTTTGAATATTGAGGGCAATATTCATTTCTAGTGTGGGGAATTCTCACGAATTTTATCATGTAATTATACCACCCAATTCCCCATTTTGGCCAATTTTTTTGGAGTAAGTGTTTTGCACTTACTCAACAAATGGTAATCATCCGCCATGTCTAACCCACATAAGGATTGGCTAATCCATGAGCAAACGGCTCTTGGTAAAGATATCTCAAATCCGTTGACTGGCTTGCAATTTGCCCAAAATTGTATGGTGTTCATTTCACCATATCTTTAATTAGTGAAGAGTTGGCTAGCCCGCAAGTTTATGGCTTGTGGTAAAGGCGTTGGAAAACCATAATTGGTAATCACCACCAAAGATATTTTATCTAAGAGTCGGCAAGTCCGAAGCAAACGGCTTCGGTAAAGACAAATCAAAACCATTGAAAGGCGGTGATTTGCTCAAAATCATTTGGTTATCATTGTACCAAGGTTCTTACTTGAACCGAAACAATTGGCTACCCGAGTAATAGCTTTTGGT